>PVLC010025629.1:0-23450 GCA_004027655.1 Graphiurus murinus | reverse complement strand
TTTTTTTTTTTTTTTTTTGGTACTGGGAATTAAACCTAGAGGCATTCTACCTCCAAGCTACACCCTCAGCTTGATTTTATTTCTTACTTGGAAGCAGGGTCTGACTAGGTTTCTAAGAGCCTTGCTTCCTTGACAAGGCTGGCTTTGAACTTGCAATCCTCTTGTCTCAGCCTCCCAAGTACTGGGATTGCAAGTGTGCGCCAGCACACCTGGCTTCCAAAGATTTTAAAATTAAAGTTCATTGCTTACTGAAACCCCATGTATATAGAATATGGTGTGTGTGTGTGTGTGTATGTGTGTGTGTGTGTGTGTTTTACTGGGGATTGAATCTCGAAGTGTTCTATCTCTGAGCTTACACCCCCAGCCCTATTTTATTTTTTTCTTTTGTGGCAGGGTCTAAATGATCATAAACTGGCCTCAAACCTGTGATCCTCCTTTCTCAGCCTCCCCAGGACTGGTACTACAAGCATGTTCTACCACGCCAGGCTGAAAATGACCTTTTTGGCTGTGTTTCATTGTTGTTTTATTTAAACATTTATTGAGGGTTACTCCATTTCAGAGTTGGCAAGAGTTTTCTTAAAGGGCCAGAGAGTAAATATTTTAGGCCTGTGTGTCTGTTGCAGCTACTCGCTCTGCTGAGTAGCATGAGAGCAGTCAGAGACAACGCATAAACCAATGGACGTGGCTGTGCTCCAGTAAAACTTTTATTACAGAAGCAGGCAGCAGGCCCGCAAGCTGCAGTTTGTTGACCTCCGATCTATTCTAAACTCTGGATCAACTCTCTTGATGTGTCGAATCTCTACTGAGCTTTATTTTAGAGGTTCAATTTCTCATGCAATCTACTGAAGACAGAATATCTGCTTTCTTTCTCAAAAAGAAGACAACAACAAAAACCCTGGCTTTGCCTTCTTAGGGCCTTTGCACATGCCACTGGGGCCCACAGACTGGAGGAACTTGGCTGAGGCTGCGCCCCTAGTAAGTGGCAGACCCCAGATCATTCCAAAGCGGCTCTGTCTGAGTCCAGGCCCTGCGCTGACCCCCAGACTCTCTGCGGCCCCTCGGTTTCTCGGTTCGGTGTAGAGTTGAAGAACAAAGCCACACAGCTATTCTTGGAGGCCTGTCAAGTGAGCGAGACGTAGGGGGTGGAGAGGTGGAGTTCCAGAAGCATGGTGTTAGTATCAAATGAGCTGACTCGAGTTAAAGGGGAAAAGGATCAGTTACCTAATTGCAAACAATCCCACTGTTAAGGTGCAGCCTTATGATTCAGGGTCAAAACAGTTTCATGCCAGCGGGATCCCAGTGTTTTTAGGGTGGTGAAGGGAAAGTCAATGGGAAAGTTCCATTCTCAGTGGACATCTGGGGCACAGCGCAGTGCCCCAGCTTATCCAGGAGGTCTGGCAACCATTAAAGAGAAATGACTTCCTAAATTCTAACTGACAGGGGGACTGAAGGCATTGTACCATCAGGATGTAGAGACCCCGTGCTCGGGGAAATGAATCGGGTTTAGAAACTCAAGGGATCTTTCCGGTTTGTCCCCAGCTTGCGAATATAATGTGGAACCTTTTTGAAACAACCATTTGAAAGAAAGTTAACTTACTTTGCTTGGGATTTTGGAAAGCTGTGTCTTGCTTATTAGTCAGTGGAAAACCTATATGACTAAAATATGTTTAAATGTAAGCTGTCTAATAGAACAGGCTCAGGGCAGGAAAATAGACCATTTGAAGCCAATCAACCATTAATTTCAGATATATTACTTAAGAGAAAAGAAAACATTGAAGCAAAGTGAAAATGACATGATGGTCCATTTCAAACATTTGGTAAATGTAATGTAAATGAATTCTCTGCAGCAATTCTGTGAGTTCAGCCAAATCATCAGAGCCAACTGTAAGGACCTCATGATAACTGGGCTTAACAATGTTTTGCAGAATTATGGGGCTAATTTTCTGGAAGGCATCAACTATAAATAAGGATGTGTTATTTTGTCAAAGAGATAATCCATCAGCAGAATAAAATGTGTCTGGATATAATGTTGACTCACACATAACATGTATAGAAGTCAACCCCAAAGAGAAAGACAAGATATGTATGTCTACTGACGTGTGAAAGTGATTAATACCAAGATAAAACATATTTGACATCATTCTGAATTTTTAACCTTTATGAAGTAAACATAATTCGTTGTTTTGTTCCCCCCAAAATACTTAAAGTAAGTTATAATTAAAGCCTAATCTTCTTGTGTATGTGTGCACAGATATACAAAGCATGATTAACAAAACAAACAAACAAAAAGCCATGAAAACCTGGGGGAAGTAACTCTTTTAACCACAAAATCCATTATAATTATGATAACTGATCATCAGGTTTGGCTCTGGACTTCCTGGCAGCCTGAGCAAAAAGGGAAACAAGATAAATGTGTACCATTCTTGGTATTAGAAAGGAAGAAACAGACTAGTTTCTGGAGATAGAGATTTTCCTGGCTCCAGAGAGTAAAAGGAGTTTCTTAGTGTTATTTTCTCTAGGAATATTGAACCACATAATGGGTAATGTCCTCAACAGCCATCTCCAGCAAATGCAGATGTAGTTTTCATAGAGCTGTCCTCTATAACAACTTCCAATAAAAGCTGGTGCCATAACATTAAAATATAACTCATAGAAAGCAGATTTTGTGAGTAGTAGTTTTTATTTCCATATTGTGAAAGGTATATGGTTTTGCTTTTGATAACATATTTTCCAGGTCCAGAAAGAAATTCTAATTTGTATGCCTGTATTATGGAAATCTGGCGACATTTCTATATACCTATGAATTCCCCAGGGATTTTACTTGGACATATCCCACTCTTTAAAATTTCATGAAAGTTTGAACTAGCACTCAAGTGTTTCTATTGGCCTCTCCATCTCTTTATTCATTAATGCTGTACTACTGTCTTCAATAACTTGGTTGAGGCTGGGCATGGTGGCGCACACTTGTAATCGCATTATTTGGGAGGCTAAGACAGGAGGACCCGGGTTCGCAGCCAGCCTCAGCTACTAAGTTAGGCCCTCTGCAACTTAGTGAGACCCTATTTCAAAATAAAGAATAAAAAATAGGGCTGAGGATGTAGCTCAGAGGTAGAATGCTCTGGGTTCAATCCCTAGTACTACAAAAAAAAAAAAAAATGGTTGAGGGCAGACAGAGTCTGTAAATAATGGTCATTCATAGGAAGGTCATAACAAGGTCATTCATAGGAATCTGTTTTCCTTCATAACAGATTTAGTGTAAACTCTTTTTGCTTCATCTAGGCAGAAAGATATTTTATTCTAACTTTATTATTCATTTTTAAATTTAATTTTCTTATTAGCAGTATTATCCTATTATACTTAATCATCAGTATGTCAAAATAACATAATAATAACATAACATAATAATCACAAACAACTATTAGGGGGGCTTCCATGCCTTTTAAAATTTTTCTTTCCTTCCTTCCTCCTTCAGTCCCTCCCTCCCTTCCTTCCTTCATGCTAGGGATAAAGCCCAAGGCCTTGGGCATGCTCTACCACAGAGCTACACCCCTAGTCCATTTTTAAACTTTAAATACTGGAGGAGACTGTCCTCGTAGACCTTGATTAAAACTTAGCAGGCCCGAGATCTTTTCTGCTCATTCTCAGACAAAAGCAGACAGCAGTGTCTGTAAGTCACAGACATTCTGAGACTAGAATGTTCATCTGGTTTTTTTGATCTGCAAGCACAGCCTTAATACATTGAAAAGAAGATGTTTGAAAAATTTTAAAAGAAGATGTTAACAATGGGCTGAATCCATGGGCTTAGAAAGGCTAAACCAAGAACTCTCGCTGTTTTGTGTTTATCGCTTTTTTTCAAATTCTATTCTTACAGATTTCTCCTCCCCAGGGCTCAGGTTATAGCATCACCAGGACTGGTTCTCCTGTTGTCAAGCACAGAAATTTCTGAGGTGATGATATTTGGCTTCCCTCTCATTTCTTAGTTGCAAAAACAAAAACAACAAAACAAAAATGACAATATACTCTACATATTCAGCTTTCTAGTGACATGGTGGTCCCTAACAGCATAGAATCTCACTTGTGACCATTGGAGAATGACCAAGGACATGGTTTTGCCCTCTCAGCTTTGGGAAGTTCATTTGTTAGCTCATCCTACATTTTGTGAAATAATCAATGGGAGAAGTTGTCTAGGATTCCAGTTTGCATCAAGATGTTAGATGCTATTGAATTTTCCATCACTGTTGTTACTGGACATTGTATATTTACCTGCACCTTTCATTTCTGCATCCTGTAGACACCTCATGGAACTCAAAAGGAGGTTCCTTCAGCCAGTGTTGGAGGCCTACTATGAACTGAGCACAGGGAGGTGAGGGAGAAGGACGGTCAGCTCTCTGAATGTTAGTAGCACAAGAGTCTAAAAAAGACTTATTGTCAACAATAAAATGATCTATTAATAAGATAATAGGTAGCCTAGTATGAGGAGACTTTTCTTTTTTTTTTTTGGTGGTACTGGGGATTGAACCCAGGGCATTCTACCTCTGAGCTACACCCCAGCCCTATTTTTTATTCTTTATTTTGAAACCAGGTCTCACTAAGTTTCGGAGTGCCTCACTAGGTAGCTGAGACTGGCTGCAAACCGGTATCCTCCGGTCTCAGCCTCCCAAATGCTGGGATTACAAGCGTGCGCCACCACACCCGGCTCATGAGGAGACTTTTTTAATGTGTAGCTTCAAGACCTAAATGTCATTTTCTTGGTCCTCTCCTTCTTGCCTGCTCCCCTTATTGGAAAAAACTAGGGGTTTCCTTTTTCAATTGTCGAGAGCTTTTTGCTGAGTTAGCAAAGTCAGCAAAATTTGCCTAGTCTTAACCTCAAAGACTGCAAAGGGGCACTGGTGAAATATTGCACCAGTCCAGCCTTGGTCCAGCCATGAATTATGCATTGTGTATTTAGACTCTTCTACTGTTATAGTCTGTTTATCTGTTGACTTCCACCAAGATTTAGGGTTTTGTTGTACTTAATAACTTGCTTTATTTTGTTTGACATGTATTTTATGTCCTCCATGTGCATGGATATGTAAGATACACAGTCGTGGGTGAGGGTCTGGAGAGAAAGCCCAGCCCTAGAAGCACTAGCTTTGAGAACTCGAGGGTAGAAATGTTCACATCCTCTTGGCTTCTACAGAACACTAACTGATATGAATGGATCCATTTTCCCAGTGTTTCCACCCTACATCATGAGGCAGTTAAATGAAGGGAAGGAAAAGAAAATGAGATTCTTCTTATTTCTGAACTTTGGCTATTAAAGCTTGTCCTTAAATGAAAAAAGAAATCAAAATATATTAAATTAATTCAGTATTAACCACAAGGAAAAAATTCACTGTTTTGACTGCACTCTAATTTTTCAGTCTATTTCTTTTATTAAGTTATGTATTCAAAAATGTTATCAGATGGGTTAATGTAGAGTTTTGCATGTCTTGCAAATATGATCACTACTGTAGAGATACCAAAATGACGCTTGTTCTTAGTTTGATCTGAAAACATCTCAGACATTTCTCAGCGTGCGTGTGTTTTGCACTTTGGGATTCTGGAGCAGATAAAGGAGAAAAACAAAGTAAAAAAGTTAGATTATTCATATTTAATATGATTCATTACATGTCTGTTGTCATATGTGTAGGAGACATAGGTACATACATACCTTTTATGTCTATTTATGTTTAGCGATTATCTATGGACTTTTAAAAAACTTGCTTCCTGATTTCCATTCCGGGTTTTAGAAATTTAAATGATCTTTTTCAAAACCAAGATTTTAGTTTTTAAAACCTCTCCAAATGGAATTAACTGTTGACCCGCCCTTATTTCTGTCAACTTCCTCTTCCCTCACAAGTGCTTGTGGTATTGAGAATGAGAATGAAAACCCTTCCCTGGGTTTATTCACACAGAATTACATGAATGTCTGAAACAGGCACTTATGCTAGTGTAAATCCCTGCAATTTGCTCAGCTCCCTGAGTCTCATGGACTGTGGATGAACAGAGGAGGATGCTGAGGCTTGGGTGTGGGTCCCACCAACCTGCCCAAGGTCATACCAACTACAAGTTGGGGAGTCCACCTTCTTTTTTCTTTTTGGTACTATGGATTGAAGCCAGGGGCATTCTACCTCCAGGCTACACCCCCAGCTCATTTTTATTTTTTTGTTTTGAAACAGAGTCTTGCTAGATTATGGAGAGTATCCCTAAATTTCTGAGGCTGATTTGGAACCTACGATCCTCCTGTCTCAGCCTCAAAGGATTCTACTTTTTGAATTGAATTCAGATCTTCTTTTGACTCCATCTGGAGCCCATGTTCCTGGCTAGGTGCCATTGACGTTAAACAGAGATTACTAGAGTGATACATGCATATCCCTGGGTAGAGCTGCGGCATTCACAGTAGCCAAATTATGGTACCAACCTAGGTGTCTGTCAACAGATGAATGAATAAAGAAAATGTAGCACATAGATATAATGGAATTATACTCAGCAATAAAGAAGACCAAAATTGTGTCATTTGCAGGAAAATGAATAGAAGTAGAGAACATTATGCTGAGTGAGATCAGCCAGTCTCAGAGAGTCAAGGGCCGTGTGTTTTCTCTCATATGTGGAAACTAGAGAAAAATTGGGAACCAGAAGGGACTTCAGATAAATGGGAAGAGAAATCAGTAAAATAGTGGACAGGAATTGGGGGAGGGGAAAGGAGGGGGGAAAGGAGACTTAATGAAGGAAACAGTTCAAGTAATGCTGTGTCTTCATGAAGGTATCACTTCCAATCTCACTAACATGTACGGGTGGTGAGAAGGGAGTGGGGTGGGATCTGGAGGGAAATACACCAAGTGCTATGTTCATGTATATTGGTATCACAGCGAACCTCACTATGATGTGTAAATACAATAAACATTATTTAAAGAACAACCGAAGCCAGGTGTGGTGGAAAATATCTATAATCCTGGTACTTGGGAGGCTGAGACAGGAGGATTGAGGTTCAAGGTCAGCCTTAGCAACTTAGCAAGGCCCTCAGCAACTTAGTGAGATCCTGTTTCAAAATGAATTAGGATAGGGCTAGGGGTGTAGCTCAGAGGTAGAATGACCCTGCATACAATCTTCAGACACACACACACACACACACACACACACACACACACACACACGCAGTGAAGTGTTCATGGAGTGTTCTACCATATTCAGTCAATAAACATGTAGGCACTGATTGGGGCCACTACTACAGGAAACCAGGCCTGATCTCTGATTAGCATGTGGTGGCAGGCTTCCGGGCTTAGGCAGCCATCAGGGAAGGCTTTCTAGAGAAACTGGGAGCTCCTTGAGACCTGCGAGACAAGCAGAAGTAGCCGCATGAAGGCCGTGGGGAGCGTGCTAGCCAGAGAGAACTGTAAGAGGCTCCCTGTGGCCAGAGTATGGTGAGAGCTGATCAAGGCCATGTACACAGTCAGACCCCCAGCCCTGAAAGCCACAGAGGAGAATGTGGGATTTATCCTACAATCAGTAGAGACTCGTGGAAGGATTGGAAATTGGGGATCAAGTTTGCATTAGGGGAAGATCCCTAAGACTTCAGGATGGAGGGAGGACTCAGAGTTGAAGACAGGAGGCCCAGCTGAGAGCGTGTTGCAATAAACCAGGCCAGTGAAGCTACGTTGCTGCCTCACATCTAGCAAGACCAGCCCCTTTTCAAACCACCACTTCCAACAGTGTCCACGTTGGCCACCACATCAATGCAGAAAGGTCTCCAGAGACTCAGAGGATGTCTCTGAAGTGTTCCCACCTTCCTGCAGCACCAGGAGGCTGGTTATCTTCTGTGATGCTTCAATAGAAAGCCTTCTATTCCTTTCTAGAAAGTCTGGCCAAAATACTTAACGCTGTCTACTTTGCTACCACCAGATTGTAACAATAATGTGGCTTTCTTTTCCAGGTTTCCTAATGACTTCTTCTCAGGTTAATTGGGGAAAAGATAGTAATTTTTACCTGCCATAAACCCACAGAATGCCTTTATCTCTCTTCTTTATTTTTTGTTTGTTTATTTATAGTACTAGGGATTGAACCCGGGGGCGTTCTACCTCTGAGATCTACCCCCAACACTTTCCATTCTTTGTTTTCAAAACAGGGACTCACTAGGTTGCTGAGAATCTAAGTTGCTGCAGCTGGTCTTGAACCTGCAATCCTCCTGTCTCAGCCTCCCAATTCCTGATATTACAGGTGTGTGCCACCATGCTAGGCTCCTTTATCCCTCTTCTTGCACAGAGTATTTTCTTTTATACATATTTAGTGTATTTCCTTTAAATTATATTGTGTTTAAGATTCTTATCTGTGTCTGTAATCCCTATATGCATCAGTATTTTCTTTTTTAGTTTGGCAACTGCTAAACAACTAGGAATCTCACCTGTAGAAATCTTGTGGAATCGTGGCAAGCACCGAAAGCTGGTGCTGCTTAAATAAATCTGATTGTATTGATACTTGACTGTTAGCATCTCTGGACATTAAGAAGGCATTGGCTTTCCTGAGGAATTAGAACATGGCATCCCATGGCCCCAGAAAGAATAAACAAAGTTTCTGGCTGTCCCAGGCAGGTTTTTTTGTTTTTTGTTTTTTTGGTTTTTTTTTTTGGGGGGGGGGTGTTTCTTCCTTTTTGAAGAACAACCAACCATAGTAGATCATGAGTTATAGAATAAAGTGGGGTTATCTGGTAATAATCACAAATATTCAAACTTAGACTAATGGTATATACATTCAGTAGCACATTCTAGAGCAATAAGAACGAATTGTTTTAATATGCCACAACGAAGATGAATCTCAGTAAGATGGTAAGTAAAAGAGGAAAAAACAAAAGATGAAAGTGCATACATCCCATCAAGTCCAAATGGACAAAATTCATCTGTGGTGGTAGAACCCAGGACAACGGTCAGCCATGTTGGTGGGTGAGTGGGAAGGGGCACAAGAAGTCTTTAGGGCACTATCTGTGCTTTATTTCTTGAGATAGACACTGGTTACACATGTATGATCACTTGTAAAAATGTATGGAGCTATACATTTATGATGTGTGAAAACTTTTGTAAGTATTTTTCATCAATAAATAAGTTTATTTAAAAAGAAAACAAAAATGTAAATGGAAACCTTAGGCTTTCCAAACTGAACAGAGCTGTCCCCAGTAGCGTTTCGTCCTGCCTGTTTATGATTGCATCTTGGGCATCAAGACCCAGGGAAGAGGTAGGATGTGTTCAAGGCCCCCAGTCAACTAGCCAAATGCAAAATCAATATGGTGCCCTAAAGGACTCTCTCCTCCTAGGCTGTTGCTCCTAATGGCCCATAATCCTAATTACAAGATACATCAATACATTGAGGTGAGAATTGGGGAATGTGGCTGAATTCTTAAGGAAAGATCCATTGGACAAAATGACCAAGGTTCTTTCATGTGGCTTTTTTAATTTGTTTTAATTCCATACTATTTCTCATACCAGGGAGAAATGGGTGACTTCATGGGTCCCCAGCCCACAGCCTGAACTCTAGATACTCTTCAGGAGTGACTTCTGTGGTCATAGCATGCCCTAGCTGCCCAGTGTTTAAGAAAAACTGGGATTATCAGAGGAGATTATGGCCCATCTTTTAATCATATATATATATATAATTCTTCGTTCCAATTGGAACCAAATTAACTCCTACTAAATTCTCTTTGGTTTTCAGATGACAGAAGGGAGGCAAGACTTGGTCTAAACATTAATTAAGGTTAATCAATTTGAGTATATGAGAAATTAGTAAAGAACCCTTTCCTTTCCCTTATTCTACTAAGGGCAATTTAAAAGCTTTTGGAAGCAGGGGTTATTTTGTGTCATTTACACGATAAAAGGATTGTAGATGAGTGTGGTGGTATATGCCTATAATCCCCATACTTGAGAGGCTAAGACAGGAGGATTGTAGGTTGGAGGGTAGCCTCAGCAATGTAGGGAGACTCTCAGCTAACCTAGCAAGACCTTGTTTCAAAATAAAATAGGGCTGGGGGTGTAGCTGGGAGGTAGAATGTCCCTGGATTCTATACTCAGTATCACACACACGAAGGAAGGAAGGAAGGAAGGAAGGAAGGAAGGAAGGAAGGAAGGAAAGAAGGAAGGGGAAGGGGAAGGGAAGAAGGAGAAAGAAGAAAGAAAGAGAAATAGAGAGAAAGAAAGAAAGAAGGAAGGAGAGAAAGAAAAGAGAAGATAATTGTGAGGGTGAATATGCTGTTGTCTCTTCTGTGACTGGGGCTGGGTCCTCATCAGAAGTCTGTCAGGGTCTCAGAGGACATGGATTTCTTCTCATAGGAACTCATAGAGGCTTCTATGAGATTTCTTTGGGGTTAAGCTGTGATCTCATCTATATTATTTGAGCTGTAGGATCAATATTATGAGATGTGGAATTATCAGTTTCCTCCAATGAGTAGAGCTCTCTGGGGATCTTTGTAGATTTACTGGAGATAAGACTGCTTCTTATCTCCCTTGCATTTAAAATAAGACATGAATAGCTGGACAATTCCATATGAGGTAAAAATGCATGAAAAGTTAATAGTGAAATATTCTACCATATAAGAAATAATTGGGATGCCAAGTCAAATTCTGTATCTGCATGGAGATGGCCAAGTGTGGCTAAAATCAGTAAAAGTCATAGTCACTTTTTTAGCAACCAGGCACTGGGCTTTATCATTTGATAAATATATTCCTCCTAGCAACCCTACTAAATATTAGTGGACATATACTGTTCTTCTCATTTTATAGATTGAGGCTCAAGGACATTGTAACTTGCCTAAGGTTGTACAGATAGTAATTAGAAGAACTGGTGTTAAAACCAGTCTGTCTATCCATGGTTCATGGGGCACCCCTCTGCATTCCAGGGCAGGAAATCACAGTATTGTATTTTCCTGTGAAGACCTCGGAGTATCCTTCTGAAGGGCTGAGGCAGTAGCTGAGTAGATGTTTCCTTTTGGACACAGACTAGGGACATTTTTTATTATTCAACGCTTTAAGAGAGATGCTAACATTGATGTTGAATGGGGTTTATTCAGCTTACTCTCCATTCCAGCCACACCCCAAACCAGGAGCGAACTACCCCAGAGGACTCTGACTTAGCCTCACACAGTCAGAATGGCAATGCGGGTGTTGGTCAAGAGCCCAAATGTTTCAGTTGACAGGTTTTGGTTCTTGTGACTTTTATCTTTCTAAGCCTCCATGTATTCTGTAAGATAGGGGGGTAGTTAGTACTTACTGAATACATCAAGCTTATTGAGAAAACTAAGTAAGACATTTATGTAGCATACTTGGTCTAGGGCCTGTTCATAATAAACATCACAGAACTGTAGATATGATCATGTGTATATATAATCAGCAATGGCAACAGGAGGGTCTCTTGTGCGTGTGCACACACACACACACACTCTCACATGGGATTAATTGTGAGGCCTGACTCTAGCATGGAGAGCCAGAGGCCAAACTCTCCTGTCCCTCTGGAATGAACTCAATTGCATAGACCTTGTCACCAAGTGGTCAATTGAATAATTTTCATGGCATTAGATTCAATGTGTAGAGAATTCTGAAATCATTTCTAAAATATGTGGATAAGCCAGACTTTGGTTTCTCTAGAAGCCCCCTGCCCCTCTGCCCCATCACCGCATACACACATTCCACAGAAGGACAGGACTTGGCTCATTTTTTATTAGATTTGCAAAGGAAAAGATAATTGTTCTACTGTAAGTTGGCATATTGCAAGCTCTGTGTGACATACTGTAGAGAGTTTTAACTTAAATGATGAATGAATTTTTTAAAAATTCACATTTAAAACAGATGTATAGGCAGGGTCTGTAAGTGGTAGTCAATTCATGAATTAAGAAAATAGGCAAAAGGATAAATGCACATTTCAAGATCTAAGTCTTTGTTCCATATTTTAAACATATGGCTGATTTCAAAGTCCCTGCAACCACTGAGTTGGAACTCAACCCACTCAGAAGTAGCTGGCACCTTGAGGGAAGGATTAGAATTCCTTGTGACCTTGAAATGTTAAAGAAGCCATCAGAAGCAATCAGCAGGAGCTCAGCGGTGCAGGGGAAAAATAAACTCTGTGAGCAGAAGGTGGTGCAGGGCGGGCAGGCTTTGGAGACCAGTCACAGAACAACAGCCCCCAAGTGGAGGCTTTGCTCAAAGGTGTAGGGCGCTTCTGGGCAGCATTCCTGAGAAGATGCGCCTGGGCAGACCTCAGGAGGCGTCCATCTCTCACTGGCTTTTCCCCTTTCCCTGCCATGTGACGTCCACAGTATTCAGGGGCAGGGGTTGAGGTTGAGGGATGCAGGACGCTGAGGGGATGGGCAGGGTGGAGAGACATTCACTGTAAGGACCACAGTAAGCAGCTCTTGCCCCTGGATAGCGTGCAAATTTATAGCAACAAGATAGAGGGTACCTATGAGAAGGAACCGAGACAAGAAGTTAAAGAAATCTTGACCCAAGTTCAATAGCCTAAGTGAACAAGTCTTTCTTTTGTTGGCACGTGAGGAAACTCTAGCACTGTCAGCACCTACCTTCCAGTCATGTGCAAAGAACTAAATCCTGACACGTACCTAGAGACCAAGGAGCGTTTCCCTGTGGGCTTCACGTGGATGGTGACTGAAGCCAATTTGGAAAATCAAGGAAGATTTCAGCTTGTGGTTTTGTGGATTTTAAAATTTTTTTAGTATTAGTAATAGTAATAGTATTAGTAATAGTAATAGTAGAAGTAGTGGGGTTTGAACCCAGGGGCATTCTACCTCTGAGCTATACTCTCAGCCCTGTTTTATATTTTGAAACAGGGTCTCTTTAAGTTGCTAAGGGTGGCCTTGAACCTATGATCCTCTTGTCTTAGCCTCCCAAGTACTGGGATTACAGGTATATGCCCTCACACCTAGATGATGATGATGATGATAACAACAGCAACGCAACGATGGTGACTGTGATAATGATGATTATAATACAATCTAGGAAACTGTGAGAGGAGAAGGGACTAGTGGGTGGTGAAATGTAAAGGGTGAAGGAAACTGTCTAAGTCATCCATAAGAGAAAGGGACTCGGAACAATGAACAGATCTTCTTGAGGCTTTGTAGCTACAGGCATAATTTATGAGTTTGTATGAAGTATTTCAAAGTCTCATGGAGTCCTGTTGTTGATATGACTGGTTCGGGTCCTGTGACCTCACCAGGCAGCCTTTTTACACAGTCCCATAAACTGGTAACCGAAATGAAGGAACTTGACAAGCTCTATAGAAACTCTCTGAAATTCTTTGTGTTTTAGAAATGATGAAAAATGGTTAGCTTCTATGGCATAGCTGTGTATTTTTTATCTCCTGCAAAACAAATTGGGCTCCCTCTCAGTCTTCATCCTATCTCTCTGTGGAGCTGTAGGGAAAATCACAAAAGCAGGAAAGACAAATCCAAATCAGAGGGGTTTTTTATGGTACTGAGGATTGAACCCAGGTCATTGTATTTCCATGATATTCCCAGAGCCCCATATATATATTTTTTTCTTTTCTTTTTCTTTTTCTTTTTTTTCTAAACAGGGCCTCACTAAGTTGCTGAGGCGGGCCTCAAACCTGTAATCCTCCTCTATGTCTCCCAAGTACTGGAATTATAGGTATACACCATCACACCTGGATTGTTTTGTTTTGTTTAATGAAACTCACATGGAAACCCAAAGACAAAGGTTCTTATCTCCTTTTATACAACCCATGAATTTTTTTTTCTAAAAGGTACTAGCCCATTTCTTTCTAAGATGAATTTTGTCTATCAAATAGTTCTCTTTTTCTTTTTATAACTAGAACTCTTTTTCTTTTTATAACTAGAATAAAACTATCCTAGATAAAATAATAATGTAGTCATGTGAAATTAATTTTTAAAAATCTTTGGATTGAGCTGGGCATAGTGGTACATGCCTATAGTCTCAGTACTTTGGAGGCTGACACAGAAGGACTGCAGGTTCAAGGATAGCCTCAGCAATGTGTAGCGAGACTCTCAGCAACTTAGTGAGACCCTGTTTCAAAACAAAATAATAAGTGCTGAGAGTATAGCTTGGAGATAGAATAAATACCCTTGGGTTCAACCCTCAGTACCACACACACCACATACACATACACACACTCTGAAATGAAGGACATAAATGTGGTAATTTATAGTGGTTGAGGTAGACAACAAAGATGTCACAGAAACCAATGCCATTGTAGACATTTGACATTTAGCTCCACTTCTTAGTATGGTCCTATCTTATCAATGGCTGCCTGTAGCTACCTGTGTTGGCACCCTGCCTTGGAAAAGTGTAGTTGGTGATCTTAAGATTATCACCTGTAGGAGCAGGTGTTGCTACTCTGTCATCCAAGGAAGCTGTTTTTTGCAGGATGGGTATTCTCTTCCCTCAGCAAGCCCAAGTGAGAGGCACTCAGAGGATACCAGCAACCTGTGTCTGAATTTAGCTTGTGGATAATAGTGATATTTTAAAATGGTATCAGCAGGAATGTTTTTCTTTAAGCCTATCATTTGTAGAGAAAAGGGAAAAATATTTCCAAAAGTAAACTTCACATTTCTCATTGTGTGATATTGGATCAGGATAACACAGATAAACCTACCAGTGATACGTGGGCAGTCCAATTAAGAAACATGATATTTATGTGATTGTACTCCAGGCACCATACCGAATGCTTGTTGTAGTTCTGCCATCTTGGTACTGTAAATATTTGTTCCTTTCTATCCATGGGGAAACAGGGCCAGCTGGGTTACTGGGCCAGGAAGTGTCTAAGCTGGCATTGTAGCCTATGTGGTCAGCTACAGAGCCAATAATTCTTGGCACCGAGTTTCCTTTCTCCATGGGAAGTATAGGTGTTTGTAAAAACATAAATCCTTCATGTCAGGCTTTGGTGAGTATTCACTGCATCCCTCTAGGTACCATTTGTCGAGGATTATTTGAGAAGTTGGGTGAAAAGTGTAGCCCCTGCATGGGACACGTCAAGATACCACTGTTTGGGGATCTTCGCTGTGGCTGCCTGCCCTGGCTGTTTTTGGCATTGGAGTCTGGGGTGTGACTCAGTGTCTGTCATTTACTATCCACTGACCCTCTCGTCACTCTTTTGTAAAATGTTAATAAGAGTCTGTGCTTCATAGGAGTGGAATGCTGATTAAATGAGAAGAGTGAGGCGAGCTGTTAATCTAGTGCTTGGCAGATGGTGGGATTTACTGTTGATATTACTGTCATTGTGACATAAATGTGTGATGTTTTGTATGTCTTGGCAGCAGCATCCTATCAAGTTAACATGCGAGATGTGAGACTGTCCACTAAGTCTATTGAGTACCCTTATTTACAAATGTCCTTAAGAATGCCCAGAAGAAAAAGCCGGGCGTGGTGGCGCATACTTGTAATCCCAGCATTTGGGAGGCTGAGACCCGGAGGATCTGGGTTCACGGCCAGCCTCAGCTACCTAGTGAGGCACTCCACAACTCAGTGAGACCCTGTTTCAAAATAAACAATAAAAAATAGGACTGGGGGTACAGCTTGGAGGTAGAATGCCCCTGAGTTCAATCCCCGGTACCACAAAAAAATAAAAATAAAAAAAAAAGAATGCCCAGAAGAGT
Source organism: Graphiurus murinus (assembly GCA_004027655.1). NCBI lineage: Eukaryota > Metazoa > Chordata > Mammalia > Rodentia > Gliridae > Graphiurus > Graphiurus murinus. The sequence goes on along the minus strand of PVLC010025629.1, from coordinate 7,810 downwards.
TCAGTTCTGATGGATTCACATCTGAGCCCTTCAATATGACTGGTGGGGAAGGCAGAATTCAGCAATAAAATGAGATCTCACTTATATTTTGCCATCAAATCCCTGGTACACAGTTGCATTGATGACTGGATTATAGGCCCCAGAAGTAGAAAGTATACTTTATAGATAGCCCCAGTACTTAAATAGCAGTACCAGTCAGGTACCAAGTTGTGGTAGGCATAGAGTAACTGTGCTGTGATGATAAAACTACCCATTGATTTGTGTAATACTCATCCCATGCCTTTTATTTATTATTTATTTATTTAAGTACTAGGGATTGAGCCCAGGGGCATTCTACCTCTGAGCTACACCCTCAGCCCTATTTTATTTTTCATTTTGAAATAGGGTCTCACTAAGTTGTGAATGACCTCACAAGGTTGCTGAGGCTCGCCATGAACCCGGGATCCTCCTGTCTCAACCTCCCAAGTACTGGGATTACAGGCAAGTGCCACCACGTCTGGATTGATGCCTGTTATTTAGAGTGACAAAAAAAAAAGATGGAGGGGGTGACAGATATTATTCAAATTATCAGTGGACGTTTACAAGAAGAAGGGGACTTGATCTGGTTTGCACCTTGAAAAGACAATTCTGGCCACATTGTGGGGGCAACGGAGGAGCTGGCAGAGGGTGGAACAGGAGAGTCTCTGTGTCAACTCTTCTGCCAGGCCTTTGCTAGCACCATACACCTAGGAAGAGCACAATACTTTTTGCTCTCCATTCCATTTCCCCTGGTGTTTGGTCTCTGTGTTTGTTTTCTTCCTGCCATATCTCCAACACCTAGACTAGCTCCTGGAACATAGTAGGGACTCAGTATTGAATGAATGGATAAAAGTAGGACAGCAGGAAAGAGCTTCTTGGAGCTGTGACATGTGAGATGGTGGCTTAAGGTGAGTCCATGGAGTGAACCTCGTGGGTGAAAAAGAGAAGTCGAGTGTTCACGGTCAGAATGAATCGTCAGAATATGGTGCCCTTTGCTGACATGCGAAAGGATGCAGGAGGAAGTGACAAGCACGTGGGGAGTTGGGGATAAGAAGAAAGGTCCCTGGCACTGAGCAACCCCAGCATTCAAGGCAATGTTAGCATCATCCTGCAGATCAGACCCTAGCAGCCAAGAATGTAGGCTTAGCCTGTGCAGAAACACCTTAGTGGGCTTGGTATCCTGCAGAGGTGGGAAGGAAAGGGTTTCCAGCCAAGGTATGAGAAAGCTATACCACTCCTGGGTGTCTCTGCAAAGGAATTGAAGTCAGAATAGTATAGTGATACCTGCATATCCATGTTGCTTAGCATTACAATTCACAATAGCCAAATTATGGAACTAGCCTAGGTGTCCATCAATAGAGGAATAGGTTACAAAACTGATACACACACACACACACACACACACACACACACACACACACACACACTGGAATTTTACTCAGCTATAAAGAAGAACAAAATTATGTCTTTTGCAGGAAAATGGATAGAACTCGAGAATATTATACTGAGATTAGCCAGTCTCAGAAAGTGAAGGGTTGTATGCTTACTCTCATATGTGGAAGCTAAAAGAAATTGGGTAACAAAAGGGCCTTCAGTTAAAGGAGGAGAGAGACCCAGTGCAGCGATGGGTGGGATTGGTATGGGGTGAGGGAGACTTGGTGAAGGCAACAGTTCAAGCAATGCTATGTACATACATGAAATGATTGATACCAATCTTAATAACATGTGTGGGGAAGGGGAGTGGTGGGGTAAGATCCAAAGGGAAATACACCAAGTGCTGTGTGCAGGTACGTTGCTATCACTCTGAACCTCGTTATGATGTATAAGTATATTTTTTTAAAAGTATATTTTAAAAAATCACGGAAGGGTATCTCAGAGTATCCAGCGGGAACTTGGAGATCCCTGTGATGCAGCCTGGGGGACAGGGGCATGAGGGGTCTCCTTTACAACTCCATCTCTCCCATGGTCCACGTAAGCAGGTACACAATATTGAGTTAAGGATCTTGCAGGCTCCTTTTCCATTCTGCTCTTTCATACTTGTGTGTGCCTATTCTGTTTTAATCTAGGGCAATTTTATCTCTTTATACTTTTTGAGAGAAGAAAAGGGGGCAAGGAAACCAAGTCATGGTTTCAAAAAATAAAGGCATTAGCTGGGACATGGTAATCCCTGTACTCCCTGTACTGGGAGGCTAAGACAGGAGGATTGCAGGTTCAAAGCCAGCCTCAGCAACTTAGTGAAAGCTTGTTTCAAAATAAAAAAATAAAATAAGAAAACCCCTGAGTTCAACTTCTAGTACTCCCCCCCCACACACACACATATACACACACAGAAGGCATTACAGGAACTTGAACATTCACAGAAAATAAGTGGTTCCTCCCCACAGAACTTCCTCAGGATCATATAGAGAACGCCAGGAAAGGTTTTTGAGCACCTACACTGGAGAGCAGGGCTGGTGGGGAAGGCCTGTGGTTTTAGGGCTGTAGGGTTTCATTCCCTTCCTGGTGCTGATCCGCCAACACTTACTTCTAGTGTTGCTTTCAGTTTCACATGCAGGACTCTAGAAGATGTCCCCAGGGCAGGTCTGAACAGGAAACGCAGTGGGGAACACGGGGTGTCCTCTGCAAAATGTCACCCCTCTCTGGATTGTATTGTGGCTGCCCCAGCGGTGTGTGGAATGTGGACAGAGTATTCAGTGTGGCAAAGACAGACTTCCTTGTCCAAGGTCTTGGGCAGGAGCCCAAGTCAACAGGCAGGACAGAATGTCCAAATGTATTCAGCTGACATACCACGGGCTGCGGCCCCACACTCAGCCATAGCTCCTCCAAAGCCCTTTGCTGCTGCTCCCCAGTGAGGACAACGTGTCCGTCAACAGTGCTGTGGAAAGGTGTTGCCCTTCAGGTCACTGAGCCCTCTGGGCATATCGCGACAACACAGCACTGCAGAACAAGATGCCCCAGTGTGGACAGCTATTTGCCATGAGCTCTGGTTAGGAGCATGGCAAATCTGGCTGTACCTCAATTCTGGATTTACCATCTACCTGCTCTGTGAGTTTGGACAAAAGGTGCATCTGTGAAATGGGTATAATGTTGGCATGTGCTACACAGGAAATTTTTCTGAATAGGAAATGAAATACACATGTAAAATGCTCATCTCCACATAAGGACTGTCACATGTTACACACACAATAAATATGAGTTATTACGATTGAGGTATTCTTTTACGTGTTGTTATAGTATTTGTAGTCATTCATTACATAGTTTTAAGTCTAAGATGCAGTTTTCCATTTTGATATTTATGAAATTGGAGCTCAACTGATTTTCTTGTCTCTTGATTTTTGATATACCTATTGGCACATGAATGGGACTTTTCCCTTGTCTTTTTGAGCTGACAGGGCAGGGTAAGGGACAGCTTCATGGATTTTTTAACCTGTCATCTTCCTAATTTTTAAGTTCAAGTATTTTTTAGTTGACCTTTATATTTTATGAGTAGAAAAATAATGACAGGTGGGTTTCTCTTTTACCACAGCAATGCTTTAATATCTTTTTATTATCTTATTCATTTAGTTAGAATATTTGGAATAATACTGAAATTTAATGATTATAGAGTATATCCCTGTCTTGCACTGATTTTCACTACTCCTATGTTATTGTTCAGATGAAATGGTCCTTATTAAGGAGATATGCTTATAGCCAGGTGTGGTGGCATGTGCCTGTAATCTCAGTACTTGGATGCTGAGACAGGAGGACTGAAGGTTTGAGGCTGGTCTCAGCAATTTAGTGAGACCCTCAGCAACTTAGCAAAACCTTGTTTCCAAATAAAAATAGAAAGATCTGGCAGTGTAGCTTAGGGTAGAATGCCCCTGGGTTCAATCCCTAATACAAAAATAAATAAATAAATAAATAAATAAATATTTTTAAAAAGAAAGGAAGAAAAAAAAGAAATATTCTCTTATTCTTAGTTTTCCATCATTTTATATCAAGAATTGTTGGATTTTATTGAATGGCTCATGAGCATTATTCTAAATCAGTAGCTTTCATATAAAGGTATATGTAGGAATTCCCAAAGAACACTTTAAAATATAGATTAAGACTGACTTACTCCAGAGACACTAAAGCATAATTAGCCCTGATAGAAGTCTGACTTATGACTGATTTGTACTACTAGTTAAGAAGTATTGAATTGGATGACTTACAACTTTTGTATCATAGTCTCAAGTAGATTGGGCCTATAATTCATTCTTTTATGTAACAAAGGTATAGTAGCTTTGAAAATGAAATTATCAAGCAGTCTATATTTCTTAAACACTTTTAAGTATCCAAAACTAGGTCTATTTATTAGAAGTGTGGAAGTATTCTTCTATTAAAAGTCCCAAACCCAGGACCATCTTTGGAAGAAAATTAATTGGAAACATTTTTTATTTCATACTTATTGCATTATTGGTCCATTTAGATTATATGCCTTTTCGACAATTAATTTTGTTATTTTTCTAGAGTATTATCTGTCATAAATACATATACACAAATGCATACACACACACAAACACACACATGCACACGCATACACACATGCATACACACACACATGCACACACATGTATGTATGTATGTGTATGTGTGTGTAGATACATCTCCATTGTCATTGTTCCAATCTCTTTATCTGTTATATTCCCTTTCCCTTTCCTTTTGGCCATTTTTTCAATTATTCAATTATTTGCTAATTACAAATAATTACAGAATGTTAATCCCTCTACCCCCTCTTTTTTTCTCTTTCCGTGAAAGGGGATCTTTCAGTTTCACTTTTCATTTTCCTGTTGTTGCCTGTGTGTGAACATCTTTTCATTGGTCAGTCATTTCCAAGTCTCTCTTCAATGATCTGTCCATTCATGTCTTTTATTCACATTTTAGCTAGGCTGTTGAACCTTCTTTTGTATTAATATCATATTTTAGATATAGACTCAATCTAAAATGTGTGTGCTTACTTATCATCTATTTTACACCTTTGCTTATATGGTCTTTGGTGCTATTCATTGGGTTATTGTTGTGTTTGATTTTTTGTTTGTTTGTTTTTTGTTTTGTTTTTTTTTTTGTACTAGAGAACTTTTACAATCATATGAATCTCATTCTTCTCCTTTACAATGCTGAATTTCATATCTTTTGAAAAGTACTCCCAATGCTAAGGTTTTACAAATGAATCGATACATGAAATAACTGGGCACTAGGTCTAGCAAGATATATGACACATAGCAGGACTTAACAAATACTCCTTCTCCACCTCCTTTTCTCCCTCCTTTCCTTCCTCTTCTTCCTCATCACACCATTCCCAATGGGGAGTAAAAGTGCCAAAAGTAGTGTCTTAGGAACAGCCAGACTTACCCAAACTGTGCTTCCAACAGACTGGTTTCTCCAATTGTTACCAATAGTAGTCTTGGAGGATTTAAGGAACATATATATTCTTCTAATGTGTGAGCCTGCCTATCCATACATATGTATCTGTTTAGCTATGCATAAGTATATGCATTTCCATATATAAGTACTAGTTTAAAATATATTTTATGAAAATTTTAAAAATATTTTTTCATGGGGATTTGTATTTGTCCCATTGAAAAAGGATCACATTCACCATCAATAAGCCTTAATAATCTTACCTAATCTGATGCAAGATATCACCAAGAAATTCCCTATACCCTGAATATTTTGTATTCCTTAAAAAATTAAAAATAACAAAACTTTGCAAAACTGATTTTTAAAGGAATTACCTCATGGAGGAAATAGTCAATTATGTCACATTTGGACATGGTAAGCAGTACAGCAAATGGGCACAGTACTCTGAAATTCACATGTGGAAGAGAACCACACAAGTGTAAAGAGTGAAATTTATATACAGGATTAAGGGTAAACGTGTATGTTACAATATGTTTGCCTGATAGTGTTTAATTGCCCAGCATTATTTGTCGGTTAGGGGGATCAGCTAAAGCCTGGTGTATAAAAATTCATGCCAGTAGGAAATTTACAATAAATCAAAGTCTAGATTACTCCGTAACATGACGTCTTCGAGTTGTAAATTAACTCACACAAATTTGGCTTTCTGGCTAATGAGCAACATTTCCAGTGAGCTGAAGCCTACCATAAATAAGCTCAGATTAGAGAGCCCTTGCCTTCCCTCCCTCCTGCCAGTCTGGGTGGGTGCCTGGATGCCCACCTCTCCTGCTGGCCTTCCCATGTGGAGATGGCCTAGGCCTGTTCTTGTGGGGGTTAAGGACATCCATCAGTAGACATGTGTGCAGCGCACCCACCATGTCCCATCCCATCCCACTCTAAAACAGTGGCAGCTGTTTCCTGCCTGGCTCAGTTCAGTTCTGCCTCAGGGCAGGACACCAGCAGGAAGGACCCGGTGCTGCATGGCCTTCTAGGGGCCACATGCCAACTGGAAATGCCCTTAGATGTCCTGGAATATTGACCCAAGGCAGGAAGCAGAGGGTGCCATGTAATTCTGCCTGGCATGGCCATTTGTCTCTGGGGTAACGAGTGAAATTTATATACAGGATTCAGGGTAAATGTGTATGTTACAGTATGTTTGCCTGGTGGTGTTTAATTGCTCAGCACTATTTGTCTCTTTTTGAGATATGGCACATTGCTGCTGTTGTCTTAATATGTTCTGAGCTGTCCTTGGAGTGAGTAGGGGAAAGGGATGAGGGAGACACTAGGTTCTGTGAGCAACAGGTAGATCTTTGCAAAACAGTTCAAGAAAAGGTGAGTTCAGAAAGCTGTGGAGTCCCCACTCTTTCTTCGGGTTCTTCTAGCTAAACAGAGTCACAGTCCCACAAAAACTGTTGTCGACATTAATACTAACATGAACGCTCATTCTAACCACAGTTCCTCCACTTCACGTTTCTGTGCCTTTGCTGTGTGGCCGGTGGGGTGCTCTGACTCTATGCACACTCCTGTTTTCTTCTCCCAGCAACTTTATGGGAGGGGTCCCATATACAAAATGGAACCCAAAGGTGAGAAAGGTCTAGGTCAAAGGACCAAGGTCACCAGTTCCAGCTTATAGCTTCCATAATTTCTGGAACCAGTATTAAAATCCAGGTCTTGTTCACTCGCCGTGTTTCCCTCAACAGGCTCCTTCTGCCCCTCTCAGACACACATTAGTGACTTAAGCCTATGTCTTTTTTTGGATTTTTCTTTCTGTTCTTGATTCATTTAGTTTCAATAATCCCCAGTGAGTATCCCCAGTGAATCACTGGCCTAACTACTCTCTCTTTCTTTCTTGGATTGAACCCAGGGGCATTCTACCCCTGAGTTACATCCCTAGCCCTATTTTATTTTTTATTTTGAAACAGTGTGATACTGGGCATGGTGGCACATGCCTGTAATCTGAGTACATGAGAGGTGGAGACAGGAGGATCTCAGGTTCAAGGACAGCCTCAGCACGTAGTAAGATTTCACCAACCTAGCAAGACTCTGTTTAAAAATAAAAATAAGATAGGGCTGGGGGTGTAGCATGGAGGTAGAATGCCCCTAAATTCGATCCCCAGTGCCAGAAAGAGAGAGAGAGAGAGAGAGAGAGAGAGAGAGAGAGAGAAAGGGAGGGAGGAAGGAAGGAAGGAAGGAAGGAAGGAAGGAAGGAAGAGAGGGAAGGAGGGAGGGAGGGAGGCAGGCAGGCAGGCAGGCAGACAGGCAGGCTGGCAGGCTCACTAAGTTGCTGAGGGCCTTGTTGGGTTGCTGAGACTGACCTTGAATCTACGATCCAATCCTCCTGTCTCAGCCTCTCAAGTACTGTGATTCCAGGCGC
>PVLC010025628.1:7500-23464 GCA_004027655.1 Graphiurus murinus | reverse complement strand
TCTATCTCCGAGCTACACCGCCCCCCCCCCAGCCCTATTTTTTATTCTTTCTTTTGAAACAAGGTCTCACTAAATTGCAGAGTGCCTCACTAAGTAGCTGAAGCTGGCCAGGAACCTGTGATACTCCTGTCTCAATCTCCCAAGTACTAGGATTACAAGCATGTACCACCATACCGGCTTATGAATATATCAATTGAAAGACAAAGATTAACTGGGTGTGGTGGTGCACGCTTGTAATTCCAGTACTTGGGAGGCTAAGACTGGAGGATCCGGGTTTGCGGCCAGTCTCAGCTACTTAGTAAGGCCTCCGCAACTTAGTGAGACCCTGTTTCAAAATAACAAAAAATGGGACTGTGGTATAGCTCAGAGGTAGAATGCCCCAGGGTTCAATCCTCAGTACCGGAAAAAAATAAAATAAAAAATCATACAGTGTGTATTCTCTGACCATAATTAAATCAAACTAGAAATCAAAACCAGAAGGGTGTGGTGGTATACACCTGTAATCCCATAGCTGAGAGGCTGAGACAGGAGGATTAAAGGTTCCAGGACAGTCTTAGCAATGTGGTAAGAGTCTCAGCAACCTAGCAAGGCCTTGTTTCAAACAAGAACAATTTAAAAGGGCTGGGGTATAGCTTGGAGGTAGAATGCAACTGTAATAAAAGTTACATTGAAATGAATGAAAATAAAAGTGTAATGTAAAGATTTGTGGAACAGGGTCAGGTATGGTGGCACACACCTATAATCTTAGTGATTCAGGAGGCTGAGGTAGGAAATCCAAAAGTTCGAGGGCAGCCTGGGTAACTTAGTGAGACTCTGCCTCAAAAAACAAACAGAAGCCAGGCGTGGTGGCACACGCTTTTAATTCCAGTACTTGGGAGGCTGAGACAGGAGGATCTGGGTTCGCGGCCAGCCTCAGCTACTTAGTGAGGTCCTGTGCAACTTAGTGAGACCCTGTTTCAAAATAATAAAAAATGGGACTGTGGTGTAGCTCAGAGGTATAATGACCCTGAGTTCAATCCCCAGTACCACAAAGAGAGAGAGAGAGAGAGAGAGATAGAGAGAGAGAGAGACAGAGACAGAATCTCAAATCAATAAACTAAGGTCCTCACTCAAGAACTTAGAAAAAGTAGAGGAGTGAGTCAGGCGTGGTGGTGTACACCTATAATCCCAGTACTTGGGAGGATGAAACAGGAGGATTGCAGGTTCTCAGCCAGCCTCAGCTACTTAGTGAGGCCCTCTGCAACTTAGTGAGACCTTGTTTCAAAATAAAGAATAAAAAATAGGTCTGGGGGTGTAGCTCAGAGGTAGAATACCCCTGGGTTCCATCCCCAGTACCGCAAAAAATAAATAAATAAAAATAAAAAGTAGAGCAAAATAAACCCAAAGCAAACATATGGAAGGAAATGATAAAGATAAGAACAAAATTCAATGAAATGGAAAACTTAAGAGCGATAGAGAAAAACAAGAGATCCTTTCTTTGGAAGGATCAATGACTGGCAAATCTTTAGCAGAACTGAAAGGAAGAAGAGGGAGCAGGCACAAAGTACTAATATTGGAAATGAAACAGGGATTTTCACTATAGATCCTGAAGGCACTGAACAGATAACAAAGGAATAGCCGGGCGTGGTGGCGCACGCTTGTAATCCCAGCATTTGGGAAGCTGACACCGGAGGATCCGGGTTCACAGCCAGCCTCAGCTACCTAGTGAGGCACTCCACAACTTAGTGAGACTCGGTTTCAAAATAAAGAATAAAAAATAGGGCTGGGAGTATAGCTCCGAGGTAGAATGCCCCTGGGTTCAATCCCCAGCACCGCAAAAAAAAAAAAAGGAATATTATAAACAACTTTACACACATAAGTTGGACAACTTCAAAAAAATGGGCCTGTTCCTCAAAACAGAACCACCACAACTCGCCCAATATAAAGTAGATTGTTCACCTGTTTGTTTGATTGCTTGTTTGTTTTTGAGGTGCTGAGGGTTGAACCTAGAGTCTTGTGCATGCTAGGCAAGTGATCTACCACTGAGATGCACCCCATCCTCTGAAATAGATTATTCGAACAGCCCTACAACTATTAAGAAAAGTAAACTCATAATTTTATTTATTTATTTATTTATTTATTTATTTATTTATTTATTGCAGTACTGAGAATTAAACCCAGGGGCATTCTACCTCCAAGCTACACCCCCAGTCATATTTTTTTTTAAATGTGCTTTTATTGGTGCATTATCATCTCACCAGCCTTATTTTTTTATTCTCTATTTTGAAACAGGGTCTCACAAAGTTGCAGAGGGCCTCACTAAGTAGCTGGGGCTGGCCACGAACCTGCAATCCTCCCAAGTACTGGGATCACAAGCATGTACCCCCATGCCTGGCTAAACTCATCATTTTAAAACTCTCAAAAGAGACATTTCCAGGCCTAAGTGGTTTGAGTAGACAATTGTGCCAAACGTTTAAGAAAGAATTAACAACAATTCTATGCAATCTCTTCCAGAATACATCTAGAAGGGGAGGGAAAACTGTCTGAGTCCATGTGTGATACTATAACAAGATACCTGAGACCAGGTGATTTATAAACAGTACAGGTTGGTGCTTCACCACTCCAGAGGCTGGGCAGTCCAGGGTCAAGGTGCCATCGACTGAAGATGGTCTTCTGCTTCCTGGTGGCTCCTCCTGAAGGGATGAATGCAGTTCCCTTGGCCTTGACTTCCTTGCTTGTGAGCTGTGGCTTAGAGCAAGCCCTTCCTCAGCATCGTGATGGAGGATGAGGCAGCCTGGAGCATGTAACAGTTTCACACTGCCTGCGGTACAGTAATCCCGCAAAAAAAAAAAAAAAAAAACAGATTTTTTAAAAATTTAATATGGAGCCAGGTGTGGTGGCGCACGCTTGTAATCCCAGCATTCGGGAGGCTGAGACCAGAGGATCCGGGTTCACGGCCAGCCTCAGCTACCTAGTGAGGCACTCCGCAACTCAGTGAGACTCTGTTTCAAAATAAAGAATAAAAAGGGGCTGGGGGTGTAGCTCAGAGGTAGAATGCCCCTGAGTTCAATCCCCAGTACCGCAAAAAAAAAAAAAAATTTAATATGGGGATAGAAGGAACCCCAGCATTCCGATTTGGAACTCTGGAAACATTTCCCCCGCGGAAACACGGTTCTATGCTGCGAAGGCATTCTACCCGACTATTATTGCTCTTGAGGGTTCTCCGGCCCCAGGGCTCTGCGCAGGCGGCCCAGACAAGCTGCCACCATGAAGAGCACCGCAAGGACAGCCCGAGAGCCTCAGGCAAGCCCCTTACCAACCAGGGGCCAAACAGAACCCACGCTCCAGTTGGTACCGCCTAGGATTTAATGCTGTAAGAGAGGATACTTAGCCGGGCGTGGTGGCGCACGCTTGTAATCCCAGTACTTGGGAGGCTGAGACAGGAGGATCTGGGTTCGAGGCCAGCCTCAGCTGCTTAGTGAGGCTCTCCGCAACTTCGTGAGACCCTGTTTCAAAATAAAATATAAGAATTCAGGCTGGGGGTGTAGCTCGGAGGTAGAATGCCCCTGAGTTCAATCCGCAGTGCCAAAAAATGAATAATGAATGAATGAAGCCAGGTGTGGTGGTACACTCCTATAATCCCAGTACTTGGGAGGATGGCAGGTTCAAGGCCAGCCTCAGCAAATAGCGAGACTCATCAACCTAGCAAGACCCTGTTTCAAAACAAAAATAAAATAGGACTGGGGGTATATCTCAGAGGTAGAATGCCCCTGGGTTCAATCCCCAGTACCACTAAATAAATAAATATGGCCGAGCACCCCTGGCCTCAATCCTCAGTACCACACACACACACACACACACACACACACACACACACACACACACACACAAACTAGAGGGCCTTGGGGGTGCTAGTAGGCGTCATAATCAACACCTTGGGGTACAGAGTCTGGGGAGGAATCTTGGAAAAGAACCTCAAAAACAGGGAGGCCAGTCCCGGGTGTAGTTCAGTGGCAGAGCGCTTGGTTAGCAAGTGTAAGGCCTGGTTTTGATCCTCAGTACTGAAAAAAAAAAAAAAAAAAAAAAAAAAAAAAAAAAAAAAAAAAAAAATATATATATATATATATATATATATATATATATATATATATATATATATATATATCAGAGAAAACAAGATCCTAGAGCAATGCCAAGGTACAGTCAGGGGTGTGAAAGCAGAATCAAGAGAACCCTCTCCTGTCCTCTCTAGTCAAAGGTTGTGTACTCGTAGATTTAACCAACCTCCAATCAAAAGTATCACGGGGAAAAATGACATTCCCAATGAACACGTACAGGCTTTTTTCCCGAATCCCCTTCCCTAAGCAATCCAGTACAACAACCATTCCCGTAGCACCTACGTTGTATTGGGTAGTATAAGTTACACAGAGATGATTTCAAGGATGTGCAGGGCGTGTGTCATGTGTCACCTAGACGCCAATACTGTGTGTGTGTGTGTGTGTGTGTGTGTGTGTTACTGGAGATTGAACTATCCAGGAGCACTCTACCTCTGAGCTATACCCCAGCCCTATTTTATTTTTTTATTTGTATTTTATTTATTTCTTATTTATTCATTTATTTTGCGGTACTGGGGATTAAACTCAGGGGCATTCTACCTCCAAGCTACACCCCCAGCCCTATTTTTAATTCTTTATTTTGAAACAGGGTCTAAGTTGCAGAGGACCTCACTAAGTAGCTAAGGCTGGCCACAAACCCTGATCCTCCGGTCTCAGCCTCCCAAGTACTGGGATTACAGGTGTGCGCCACCACACCTGGCTAAACTAGACTTTTGACTGTTACTTCTTGGCCTTTCCAGAATCGAATTTCTTGCTTCTTTGCCACCATGTCCAGCTTCCCAAATTCTTTTGAATGAAACCCAGGGCTTTTCTTTGTTTGTTTGTTTGTTTGTTTGTTTCTCTCCTCCCTTCTTTTCTTTCTTTTTTGTGGTACTGGGGATGGAACCCAGGGGCATTCTACCTCTGAGCTACACCCCTAGTCCTATTTTTTATTCTATATTTTGAAAAAGGGTTTCACTAAATTGCAGTGAGCCTCACTAAGTAGCTGAGGCTGGCTGCGAACCTGTGATCCTCCAGTCTCAGCCTCTCAAGTTCAGGGATTACAAGCGTGCGCTACCACGTCCGGCTAACTGGGCTTTCCACAGGAGTAAAGCCCGAGGTGAAGGTGACCTTCTGGGCTCAGGAGAGGCCAGGAGCTGGTGGGAAAGGGCGAGGGAAGCCATAGTGTGTGAAATAGAGGCGGCGGGAGGAGGAGCTAGCGTGGACTAGCAGGAGCCGGAAGGGACCGTGAGACCCAGGTCCACCTGGGCAGAGCTGGCCCAGACTCAGCCCCGGCAGGTCGATGCCCCCGGCTGCCCTGGCATCTGCTACGTCTCCTGTGAACCCTAAAATGTCACCCAAATCTTCAGTGATATTGAAACCCAACTAGTGAATGGAGGTCTCAAGGGCGCAGCCTGTGTTTCTCCCTACTCCGGCCCTGATGGCAGTCACATCCTCTAACTGAAAATCCTTGGCGCACACTTATAATCCCAGTACTTGAGAGGCTGAGACGGGAGAATCTGGTTTCACGGCCAGCCTCAGCTACCTAGTGAGGCCCTCTGCAACTTAGTGAGACCCTGTTTCAAAATAAAGAATAAAAAATAGGGCTGGGGGTATAGCTCGGTGGTAGAATGCCCCTGGGTTCAATCCCTAATACCGCAAAACAAAACAGAAAATCCTTAACTCAGACCCAGGTGTGGAGGCTCACATTTGTCATCCCAGTACTTGGGAGGCTGAGACAGGAGGATCGCAGGTTTGCGGCCAGCCTCAGCTACTTAGTGAGGCCCTCCGCAACTTAATGAGACCCTGTTTCAAAATAAGAAATAAAATTGGAGGTAGAATTCCTCTGGGTTGAATCCCCAGTATGAGATAGAAAGGAAAAGAAAAGAAGGAAGGAAGGAAGGAAGGAAGGAAGGAAGGAAGGAAGGAAGGAAGGAAGGAAGGAGGGAGGGAGGGAGGGAGGGAGGGAGGGAGGGAAGGAAGGAAGGAAGGAAGGAAGGAAGGAAGGAAGGAAGGAAGGAAGGAAGGGAAGGAGGGAGGGAGGGAGGGAGGAAGGGAGGAAGGCAGGCAAGCCCATAAGTCACTTCTCAGGAGGTGGCGTCCGTCCACTCATCCACTCCGTGATTGTCACTGTCAGGGTTCAATCTGCCCCTGGTGACCGCTGTCCCTGCCCCATCTGCCTCCCAGAGCTGCGACTCCACACACAACCCTTCCTTCCCTCGAGTCCCTTGCTCTCCTCCTAACCTTCTGTCTGTCTTCTAGGGTTCATAGTCGGCACGCCTCAAGCTTAACTACCAAGTCCACAAGAGTTTCCTGGGGACAGATGTTCGCGACGTGCCACACACATGCTGAGCGGCATCCTGAGGTGGGCGTCTCCTGGCTCCTCAGGAAAACAGGTGAAGACGGGGGCGCAGGCAGCGGACTCCAAAGAAGGCTGGTGAGTCCTGCGAGGAACAGTCAGAGCACCCATGCAGCTGGGCACAGGGCACACGCCTGTCATCCCAGTTCTTGGGAGGCTGAGACAGGAGGATCATAGTCTCCAGGCCAGTCTCAGCAACTTAGTGGGACACTCTGCAACTTAGCAAGACTGTTTCAAAAATAAGAATGAAATGGCTTGGGGATATAGCTTGGAGGTAGTCCCCATTGAATATGCATTCCACAATTTCTGCCGGGCGTGGTGGCGCACGCTTGTAATCCCAGTACTTGGGAGGCTGAGACAGGAGGATCGCAGGTTCTCAGGCAGCCTCATCAGCTTAGTGAGGCCCTCTGCAACATAGTGAGACCCTGTTTCAAAATAAACAGAAATAAAATAGGGCTGAGGGTATAGCTCAGAGGTAGAATGCCCCTGATTTCAACACTCATCACCAAAAAATAAATAAATAAAATAAAAGTAAAAAAATAAAATTGGAGCCGGATGTGGTGGCGCACACTTGTAATCCCAGTACTTCGGAGGCTGAGACCGGAGGATCTGGGTTTGCGGCCAGCATCAGCTACTTAGTGAGGTCCTGTGCAACTTAGTGAGACCCTGTTTCAAAATAATAAAAAATGGGACTGTGGTGTAGCTCGGAGGTAGAATGACCCTGAGTTCAATCCCCAGTACTGCAAAAAAATAAAAATAAAAATAAAATAGGGCTGGGAGTGTAGCTTGGAGGTAGAATGTCCCTGAGTTCAATTCCCAGTACCACAAACAAATAAAATAAAGTAGACCACAGTTTCTTTGTCCACTCACCTGTTTGTTGATGGACGCTTGGCTGGATCCCACAGACCCTGGCTGTCGTGGTTAGTGCTCCATGAACTGGGGCGTGCGGGGTCTCTCCACACACTGACTTCAGTTCTTGCATATGTACCCAGAGGTCCTATGGCTGAGTCTGAACTTTGGTTTATTTTTATTTTTATCTTATTTATTTATTTATTGGTAGTCCTGGGGATTGAGCCCAGGGGCATTCTACCTCCGAGCTCCACCCCCAGTCCTATTTTTTATTCTTTATTTTGAAACAGGGTCTCACTAAGTTGCAGAGGCTGGCTGTGAACCCTGATCCTCCGGTCTCAGCCTCCCAAGTACTGGGATGACAAGCATGTGACACTACACCCGTTTGGGCTTTGCTTTAACTTCTGCGTGACCTTGAACCTATGGAACGTGAGGCCCTGAACTGGCTGGTCTCTAAAGTGTAGTGATTAAAAAGCCCAGCGAGTGGAGGTCTGTGTATCCCTGCTTAGGTAAGGGCCCCGACCCACTGAGGAGCCTGTGTGCGTGGACGGAGGGTGGCACAGGGTCACAGGAAGGGGGGCGCCGGCCGAGTACTGGACCCGTTCCACGGACGCAGCACCGATGGCCGTTCTGCCCCGGCCCTCTGGGACCCTGACAGTCACAGACTTCTCTGTGAGCCTCGGCGACGCCCTTCGGTAGGCTGCTGTTTGCCTCGCCAACACAAGTGCTTCTCTTCTACCTCTGATTCATGGAGCTAGTCTAGTACCGCACACACACACACACACACACAAAATAAATAAATAGGCGTGGTGGCACACGCTTGTAATCCCAGCATTTGGGAGGCTGAGACAGGAGGATCGCAGGTTCGTGGCCAGCCTCAGCTATTTAGTGAGGCACTCCGCAACTTAATGAGACCCTGTTTCAAAATAAAGAATTAAAAACAGGACTTAGGGGTGCGGCTCAGAGGAAAAATGCCCCTGGGTTCAGTACCCGGCACCATAAATAAATAAATAAATAAAATTTTTAGCTGGGTGTGGTGGCGCACGCTTGTAATCCCAGCATACGGGAGGCTGAGACCGGAGGATCCGGGTTCACAGCCAGCCTCAGCTACCTAGTGAAGCACTCCGCAACTTGGTGAGACTCAATTTCAAAATAAAGAATAAAAAATAGGACTGGGGGTATAGCTCGAAGGTAGAATGCCCCTGAGTTCAATCCCTAGTACCGCAATAAATAAATAAATAAATAAATAAATAAATAAATAAATAAATAAAATTTTTAAAATCCCAGTTTTTCCCCAGTGGGTTACACAGTGGTTGTGTTCACCTTGGGCCATTTTAACCTAATTTAACAGAAGTGCCTCAGTTTCCACATCTGTAGGATGGTCATAAGTGTAAGCTCTTACTACACAGCTGAGTTAATAATTGACGAGGACTCAGTAAAATGCTAGTTTTGACTGTAGCGTCTCTTTGGAGCCCGCAGCTATTCAAGCATGTATATCTTTACTTAAAAGTTGACCAGAGAGCCGGGCATGGTGGCTCACGCTTGTAATCCCAGCATTCGGGAGGCTGAGACCAGAGGATCCGGGTTCGCGGCCAGCCTCAGCTACCTAGTGAGGCACTCCACAACTTAGTGAGACTCGGTTTCAAAATAAAGAATAAAAAATAGGGCTGGGGGTGTAGCTCGGAGGTAGAATGCGCCTGAGTTCAATCCCCAGTACCGAAAAAAAAAAAAAACCCAAAAAGTTGACCAGAGCCAGGCGTGGTGGCGCACACTTGTAATCCCAGCATTTGGGAGGCTGAGACTGGAGGATCCAGGTTTTCGGCCAGCCTCAGCTACCTAGTGAGGCTCTCCGCAACTTAGTGAGACCCTGTTTCAAAATAAAGAATAAAAAATAGGGCTGGGGGTGTAGCTCGGAGGTAGAATGCCCCTGAGTTCAATCCCAGTACCGAAAAAAAAAAAAGTTGACCAGAGCCAGGCATGGTGTGCACACTATACATGTGCAGTATACAGGAGAGTTCAGTGATAAGTAACTCAAACAGGTGATTGGCATTTGGGACTTGTATTGCCTTTTAACAGAAATCCTGCAGGTTGGAGGACAGTCTCAGCAATGTAGTGAGGCCCTGTTTCCAAATAAAAAATAAAATAGGGCTGGGGTATAACACAGAGTAGAAGGCCCTTGGGTTCTACTCTCAATTAAAAAAAAAAAAAAAAAAAAAGTTGACCAGGGTAGATTTATTTCTTTCTTTTCTTTTTCTTTCTTTTTTTTTTTTTTTTTTTTTTTTTTAAATACTAGTTCGATTTGAACTCAGGGGCATCCTACCTCTGAGCTATACTCCCCCACCCTTTTTTTTTTTTTTTTTTGCGGTACTAGGGATTGAACTCAGGGGCGTTCTACCTCCGAGCCAAACCCCCAGCCCTATTTTTTATTCTTTATTTGAAACCGAGTCTCACTAAGTTGTGGAATGCCTCACTAGGGAGCTGAGGCTGGCCGCGAACCTGGATCCTCCGGTCTCAGCCTCCCGAATGCTGGGATTACAAGCGTGCGCCACCACGCCCGGCTCCCCCACCCTTTTTATTTTTCATTTTGAAACAAGGTCTCGCTAAGTTGCTGAGACAGGCCTTAAGGCTGCGATCCTCTTGTATCAGCCTCCCAAGTAATGGTTTTTGTTTTGTTTTGTAGTACTGGGGATTGAACCCAGGGGCATTCTACCTCTAAGCTACACTTCTAGTCCTATTTTTTATTCTTTATTTTGAAACAGGGTCTCACTAAGTTGCATAGGGCCTCACTAGGTAGCTGAGGCTGGCCTTGAGCCTGCAATTCTCTTGTCTCAGCCTCCTAAGTACTGGATTACAGATGCCACCATGCCCAAGAATTCTCTCCTAACGATGACAGATTCTACAGAAAGATGAACATCGATTCTCCCTCCAAGTCCCCTCCTGCCTCTGCTGGACCAACCAGAGCCTCTTTGTCAGATTTGAATGCAGAGTAACATTAGTTGCCACGGCCTCTTCCAGTTAAGAAATATGCTCAAATGCCGGGCGTGGTAGCCCACGCTTGTAATCCCAGCACTTGGGAGGCTGAGACAGGAGGATTGCAGGTTGGAGGGCAGCCTCAGCAAATGGTGAGACTCTCATCTACCTAGTGAGACCCTGTTTCCAAATAAGAAATAAAATTAGGCTGGGGGTGTAGCTCGAAAGTAGAATGCCTCTGGATTCAATCTCCAGTATCGAAAAAAGAAAAGAAAAGAAAAGAAAAAGGAAGGAAGGAAGGAAGGAAGGAAGGAAGGAAGGAAGGAAGGAAGGAAGGAAGGAAGGAAGGAAGGGGAAAGAAAGAAAGAAAAAGAAAAGAAAAGGGTTTTAGGCTTTCAAGGGCGGCCACTGCAGGAAGGTAAGTATACGAGGAGAATAAGCAGCGAAGAGGGAAGAGCAGAGCTAGTTTCAGCAAGGTTTGCTGTGTCTCCTATAATGGAACGGTCTAGAACTGCCAGGCATGGTGGCACATGCCTGTATCCTCACCTCATGGGAGACCAAGACGAGAGGATCACTGGTTTGAGGCCAGCCTCTGCAACGTAGAGATTGTCATCGACTTAGTGAGACCCTGTTTCAAAACAAAAGGGTCACCAAAAAGGCTGAGGGGTGTAGCTCAGAGGTAGAACGCCCCTGGTAACACACACACACACACACACACACACACACACACACACACACACACTGATTGAGAATTGTCCTGCCTTTCTTCACAGGGAGGAGAAGGGCAGAGAGCTTGCCCCACATCTGCTCTTTCTCTAGAATCCTTACACCAGGGTGGATTCTTGGGGGGGGGTATCCTGAACCCCCCAGGGCCGTGTGAAGAGTTGGTTAATAGATGGGAAAGAGAGAGACCCGGCAGCCAGCGAGGTGCTGATGTCAGAGGAAGCAGGAACACGCCACTGTGGGGATTCAAGCCGGGGGCGCCTACCGCCCCAGCCCTATTTTTTCTTCTTCTTCTTCTTCATCTTTTTTTTTTTTTTTTTTTGAAACGGGGTCTCACTAGGTTGTTGAGGGCCTCGCTAAATTGCGGAGGCTGACCTCAGAGCTGAGGGCCTCCTGCCTCAGCCTCCCGAGTGCTGGGATGCTCAGCTACATTTATAACAGTGTTCCCCACTGGGTCACTGAAGGACTTGATCACACGGATCGGATTGTGTGTGCTGTTTTAAATTAGACAAATTTTCTGTAACAGTGTGTATACCTTTATTTTATTTTTTATTTTCTTATTATTAGTGTGTGTGTGTGTGTGTGTTACTGGGTGGAACCCAGGGGCATTCTACCTCCAAGCTATACTCCCAGCCCAATTTTATTTTTATTTTATTTATTTATTTACTTATTTGTTTGTTTGTTTTGGTATCAGGGATTGAACTCTCCAAGTTATACCCCCAGCTTGATTTTTCTTATTTGGAAACATGGTCTCACTAGGTTGCAGAGAGCCTTGCTAAGTTGCCAAGGCTAGCTTTGAACCTGCAATCCTCCTGCCTCAGCCTCCCAAGTACTGGGATTACAAGTGTGCGCCATCACACCTGGCAAATTTATCTTTTTCTTTTTTGCAGTGCTAAGTATCAAACCCAGGGCCTCTAGTATCCTAGGCAAGCACTCTGCCACTGAGCTACACTCTCAGCTTATATTTTCAGAATCAGGAGAAAAGCAACCTTTTGTTTTTGCTTTTGTTTGGTATTGGTGCTTGGCTTGGGGTTGTTTTTTTTGTTTGTTTTTTGTTGTTGTTGTTTTATTTTGCGGTACTGGGGATGGAACTCAGGGGCATTCTACCTCTGAGCTATACCCCCAGCCCTATTTTTATTCTTTATTTTGAAACAGGGTCTCACTAAGTTGCAGAGTGCCTCACTAGGTAGCTGAGGCTGGCCGAGAACCTGTGATCCTCCTGTCTCAGCCTCCCAAATGCTGGGATTACAAGCGTGCCGACCTTGCCTGGCTTGTCTCGCGGTGTTGAACATTGGATGTGTCTGTTGCGCCTGGTCGCTGTGAAGTGCTGACTAGCTTGGAAGGCAAATGACACCCGGCCAGTCCCATCCTCGGTCAGCTCACTTCCTGTAGGGACTGTCGCTTCTTAGGTTCACAGTCGCCTTGCCCAGACCTTCTGGGAGCCTGACGGTTTCTATAACCAGCCCTTTAGTTACCTAACTGTATAAACTCCACTATCAACCATAAGTCATATGTGATTTAGTTATCAATTATGTGCATTTCATTATTCTTTTTTTTTTTTTTTTTTTCGGTACTAGGGATTGAACCCAGGGGCATTCTACCTCTGAGCTACACTCCCAGCTCTATTTTTTATTCTTTATTTTGAAACCGGGTCTCACTAAGTTGCAGAGCGCCTCACTAGGTAGCTGAGGCTGGCCGTGAACCCGGATCCTCTGGTCTCAGCCTCCCAAGTACTGGGATTACAAGTGTGTGCCACCACGCCCGGCTGCATTTCATTATTCTTGAATTGGTCTAATAAATATGCAATATCACATCTTCCCCCCAAAAAAGATTATAAGGTTTGGAGGGAATTTTGTTGTTTTCTTTGATGATGAGGATCCAACCCAGGGTCTCACACGTACTAGGCAAGTACTCTACCATTGAAGGACTCCCCCAGCCCTGATAGTCAACTTGATTAAAGAGAAAAGCCCTGCCGGGCATGGTGTCACACACTTGTAATCCCAGTACTTGGGAGGCTGAGACAGGAGGAGCGCAGGTTCAAAGCCAGCCTCAGCTGCTTAATGAGACCCTCCAAAACTTAATGAGATCTTGTCTCCAAATAAAGAATAAAAAGTAGGGCTGGGGGTGTAGCTGGGAGGTAAAATGCCCCTGGTTTCAATCCTAGTACCACAAAATAAAGAGAAAAAGAGAAAGAGAGAGAGAGAGAGAGAGAGAGAGAGAGAGAGAGAGAGAGAGATCTTTATATTTCTTTAACATCCCTAAGTTGACTGCACTGGCGCCCGGAATATTCACTAAGTATCACTTTGCGGGAGAAATTTCACTCTGCGTCACCAATGATCTTACTTTTCCCATAATCACCATCTGTTTCTCTCCCGCGGGCCTGTTTGCCTGCCATGTAAATGACCAGGCCTTCCCCTCCTCTGATGAAAGCAGCCTCAATTCCCCTTGCGCTGGTCACACTTCCTTCATCCGTAGCCCCCCCCCCCCCAGCTCTGCTCAGGGTTTCCTGATCAAGGATGACCATAAATATCTATTTTCGGCGAAAATCCGGATAGAGTGCAGAAATCACACTCGGTGCACTGTCTCTCATTTCCTAGACACAGGGCTTTTCTCTCTCTAAACCAGCGACGCATCCTCTGCAAATCTGTCTTGTGGCTTCTCCCCTGGCCAGGGTTAGATTCATCTGGAAAACTTCTCCAAGGTTCCATTCAAACACAATCTTTGACGCTCCAAGGGGAGCTGTCCGTAGCACCAAAAGGACCAGGATTTGGGTCCCAGGCGCCCCAACAAGACTTGTCACCTCTCTGAGCCTTGGACACCTCACCTGGAAAAAAAAAAAAAAAAAAGAGGAATCCTAACACCTGCCCCTTGATGTTAAGATAAAATGTGCGTGCATTACTGGAGCACCAGTACCTAAGCAGTCCACCAACACCCAAGAGGACGCAGCATCAGGAAGACGCCTGCCTAGTTGTTGCCAAGGGTTACCAAAGTGTCCAGCAATGGGTGCAGAATTCCTTTTAGAGTCAAATTACACCAGCAAAGGTCGGTAGCCACTTTGGTGAAAAGGGCTGGGGGCGGGGCTTAACAAGGAAGTAGGTCCCTTCCCTGAGCCTGAGTCCCAAACCTGAAGAGGCGGCCGGCCGCCTGGCGCTCTGTCACTGGAGCCGTTTCCCACCTGCGGCAAGTTTCCTCTCCAGCTTCCGGAGTGGGGGGAGAGACTCGGGTCTAGAAATAGCCACGCTGCCACCTGCCCTGAAGCCGGAGCAGCCCGGACAGGTTCCAGACCAGGTAACAGCAGGAGGACTGGGGTGGCCCTGGCGTGGCCAGGAACTCTCCTAACTCAGGGGAGGGGCCCGATCATCACAGAGTGCTCACCCTGTCTATTCCAGGGGGCAAAGTGACACTGGGAATCTAGTTGGGGTTTCCAGGAAAGAGAGAAAAAGACTCTGAAGGTTTCTCTTTCATTTCTTTTTTTTTTTGTGTGTGTGTGTGTGTGTGTGTGTGTGTGTGTGTGCAGTACTGGGGACTGAACCAGGGGCATTCTACCTCCAAGCTACAGCCCCAGCCCTATTTTTTTTTTTTTATTCTTTATTTGGAAACAGGGTCTCACTAAGCAGCTGAGGCTGGCCGAGAACCCGGCTCCTCCAGTCTCAGCCTCCCAAATGCTGGGATTACAAGCGTGCGCCACCACGCCCGGCCCAGTCTTATTTTTTATTCTTTAGTTTGAAACAGGGTCTTACTAAGTTCCGGAGAGCCTCACTAAGTAGCTGAGGCTGGCCGAGAACCCGCGATCCTCCTGTCTCAGCCTCCCAAGTACTGGGATAACAAGCGTGCACCCGGCTCTCTTTCATTTCTTTTTGCTACAGAGGGTTTGGGGTAGCTCAGTTACAAATGTTGGGGTACCGCTGCTTGGGTCCCTCTTCACATCACGGCATTGTGACCGGGTGTCTCAGCCCAGCCTGAGACCAAACAGCTCTGACCCCTCCCCGGGAGCGGGGCTGGGGACCGGGAGGACTCCTCGGGTTAGTGCCAGATCCCCGAGCACCGTGGGCCGCTGATCCTGGTCCAGAGTTCCAAACCCATTCCCACCCTCATGAGAGCGCCCCTGCCCCAGTGTCCCGTCCACCCCCTTCCACAGCCAGAGTTTCATTCCTTCTTTGGCTTCTGCTTCTTTTTCGTCGCGGGTAGTTGGGGGTCGAGTTTACCTCGTGTCGCAGGAAGTGGAGGCGTCTTACCTGGTTCCTCATTCCACCTGCGGGATTCGAGAACCTGCCCCACTGAGAGAGGACAGAGCAGAAGACATGAACGAAGGTCCCGGGGGGCGTGGGGTGACAGGGAGGGAGAAGGGCAGACAGCGTCCCCGGGGCAGAAGGAACCGGGGTGCTGACCTCGAGGCTCAAGGTGACCCGACAGGATGGAGCTCCCAGTGGGCTCCAGGAGCACCTCTGGGAGAGTCCAGACACCCAGGAATTAGCTGTGGCAAGGACCCTGCTCCGGGGCCTGTCACCCAGGGTTCCCCGTGCCCCCACTTCTGGGACAACACAGGTGAAGCAAACCCAGTGTGGCCACGGACTCGGGCACCGCACGACACCAAGCTGTCTCGCTGTCACTTCCTCTGCGTGCCAATCCACACGATCCACACGCAGGCTCCGGGAAGCCAGAAAACGCCAAGTGTGTGTGGCCATCCGAGATTGTCGCTGTTCCCCTAGGACCTGGGAGGACTTTGGCCCGCTGAGGGGTGTGGGCAGGGGCCCTCAGGAAGGAAAAGGAGCTCTGTATATAACCCGCCTTTGATAGTGTGGGTTTGCTATAGATAAGGAGAAAATATGCAAATGCACTGAGGTCCCTGGGTCACTGAATTAGCATAAGCCTCAAGGGTCTTAGTCTGAAGTCCAACCCTCCCCTCCAGGTCCTGAACCAGCTCTGGGCTTTCCTACCTTGACACTTAGCGCCTATGTTTCCTTAAGGCCAGAAGTTGGGCTTCTAGGAA
>PVLC010025628.1:0-2500 GCA_004027655.1 Graphiurus murinus | reverse complement strand
CCTGAGTTCAATCCCCAGTACCACAAAAAATAAAAAAATAAAAAAAGAAGAGGAAGAAGAAGGGCACGGCCTTGGCCACCACCCCGTCCCTGCCGGGCCCCTCCACTCGCTCACACACTCTTAGCTGAGGCCAGTCTATGGGGCTTGGGAGGAGTCGTGTAAACACACAGGTGTGCCAGCAGGTGTGTGGGACTTCGCAGCTCCAGCTTCTGTCAGAATTCACCTAGCCAGGCCTGACGAGGAGCCGGGCCTCAAAGGAGCTGCTTCTGCACCAGCCGGCGCCGGCGGCCTCTTCGAAATAAAGGAGGAATAGCCGGGCATGGTGGTGGCGCACGTCTGTGATCCCAGTACTTGGGAGGCTGAGACAGGAGGATCACAGGTTCAAAGCCAGTGTGAGGCCCTCTGCAACTTAGTGAGACCCTGTTTCAAAATAAAGAATAAAAAATAGGGCTAGGGGTGGAACTTGGAGGTAGAATGCCCCTGGGTTCCATCCCTAGTACTGCAATAAATAAATAGTAAATAAATAAGGAAACTCCTGATGGGCACTGGAAGCATTGCAGGCCTGCGGGGAGATATTCCAGCCCCTGCAGAACCAGAGAGAAGAGTTAGAGAACAGCCTCGTCCACATGGAAACCAAGGGCCGCAGAGATTAAGTGACGTGCCAGGGGGCACGGCAGGTTAGAAGCAGTTATCTGCGCCCCCAAGCCCAGCCTGCAGTTACGGTCTCGTTTCTTTGTAGGTCGGTCCTGGTATGACTGGAGATAGTGGAAAGAAAAGGGAGCCGGTCAGCCAGGCGTGGTGGCACATGCTTGTAATCCCAGTACTTGGGAGGCTGAGACAGGAGGACCGCAGGTTCAAAGCCAGCCTCAGCAATTTAGTGAGAACCTGTTTGCAAAGAAGAAATAAAATTGGGTTGGGGGTATAACTTGGAGGTAGAATGTCTCTGGGTTCAATCCCCAGTATATATATATAAAAAAAAAAAGAGGTCTCCAGTAGCCAGATGCCAAGCACATATCTATAATCCCAGCAGTTCAGGAGGCTGAGACAGGAGGATCACAAATTTGAGGCCAGCCTGGGCAATTTAGGGAGACCCTGTTTCTAAATAACTTTTTTTTTTTGCTATAGTGGGAATTGAATGCAGAGACATTCTACCTCTGAGCTACATCCCCAGCCCCATTTTTAAAATTCTTTCTTTTTTTCTTTTCTTTTTTTTTTTTTTTTGCGGTACTGGGGATTGAACTCAGGGGCATTCTACCTCTGAGCTACACCCCCAGCCCTATTTTTTATTCTTTATTTTTTTGAAACCGGTCTCACTAAGTTGTGGGGGGCCTCACTAGGTAGCTGAGGCTGACTGAGAACCTAAATCCTCCAGTCTCAGCCTCATCCTGAATGCTGGGATTACAAGCGTGCGCCACCACGCCCGGCTTCATTCTTTATTTTGAAACGGGGTCTCACTAATTTGTGGAGGGCCTTGCTAAGTTGTTGAGGCTGGCCGCGAACCTTCAATCCTCCTGTCTCAGTCTCCCAAGTACTGAAATTGCAAGAGTGTGCCACCACACCTGGCCAAAATAAGTAAAATTTTATAAAAAGGGTCAGTGAGCCCGCTCAGTGATAGAGCGTTTGCCTAACATACCCAAGAGCCTGTATTTGATCCCTAGTGCCTTAAATGACAGGAAAGAAGGAAGGAAGGAAGGGAGGGAGGGAAGGAGGGACGGAAGAACATGTCATTGAATCCTATTAATATGACTATGACCTATGTATTGTCATATCACTTGCATGCTGGAAGACCTCCGTAAAAGCAGGGGCCAGGCCAAGGACAAAGCCAGAAGGCTGGTGTGATCCTTTTACAACCACGTGTCACTATACACATGTCTGTCCGCAATGGACCTTGATACAAGGCTGGTCCCAGAACATTATATCACCCAGGGACGTCAGAGCCCTCTAGTGTGTGTAAATACACATTCTGTTCCCACAAGGGTGGAACTGCCCAATTCACTTTCTCAAAATGTGCCCCTAAGCCGGGCGTGGTGGTGTAGGCCTGTAATCTCAGTACTTGGGAGGCTGAGACAGGAGAATTGTAGGTTCGAGGACAGCCTCAGCAAGTAGTAAGACTCTCATCAACCTAGTGAGACCCTGTTTCCAAGTAAGAAATAAAATATGGAGCCGGGCATGGTGGCGCACGCTTGTAATCCCAGCATTTGGGAGGCTGAGACCAGAGGATCCGGGTTCGAGGCCAGCCTCAGCTACCTAGTGAGGCCCTCCACAACTTAGTGAGACTCGGTCTCAAAATAAAGAATAAAAAGCCGGGCGTGGTGGCGCACGCTTGTAATCCCAGCATTCGGGAGGCTGAGACCAGAGGATCCGGGTTCGCGGCCAGCCTCAGCTACCTAGTGAGGCACTCCGCAACTTAGTGAGACTTGGTTTCAAAATAAAGAATAAAAAAATAGGGCTGGGGGTGTAGCTCGGAGGTAGAATGCCCCTGGAGTTCAATCCCCAGTAC
>PVLC010025627.1:0-23481 GCA_004027655.1 Graphiurus murinus | reverse complement strand
AAATGGCCAATAAATGTATGAGGAAATGTTCCACATCATTAGCAGTCAGAGAGATGCAAATCAAGACTACCTTGAGATTTCACCTAACTCCAATCAGAATGGCAACTATCAAGAACACAAACAACAACAAATGCTGGCGAGGGTGTGGAGAAGTGGGAACCCTAATACATTGTTGGTGGGATTGCAAATTAGTGCAATCCTGTGTTTTTTTATTGGGGAGTTGTGACCAGTTATATTTAATGTGATTATTGAGAGATGATTTTTAATTCCTAACATTTTGAGTTTTGACTTCTGTTTGCAGTAGTGTTTATTCTTCTTTGCTTAGTTGTTTGCTTCCTGGAAATTATTGTTTCTCTGGTTCTGACGTTTACTTGTTAGTTCTTCTTTGTAGCTAATCACTATTTTCTCTAGTGTTGGTTTGGAAGACATAAATTCTTTCAGTTTCTGTTTGTCATGGAAAGTTTTTATATCCCCATCAATTTTGAGAGAGAGTTTTGCTGGGTAGGAGAATCTTGGCTGCAAGTTATTTTTTCAGAGTTTGGAATGTGTTTCTCTAGCCCCTCCCGGCTTTCATGACTGATTTGGGAGGTCTGGAGTGATTCTAATTGGTTTGCCTCTAAATTTCACTTGGCCTTTTACTTTTGTTGCCTGTAGAATTCTCTCCTTAGCCTCTACATTAGTCAACCCTATTATTATGTGGCGTGGTGAACCTCTTTGGTCTTGTCTCGAGGGAGTTCTGTATGTTTCCTGTACCTTTGTGTCAACTTCTCTTTCTATGTTTGGAAAATTCTCTGATATTACTTCTTTGAAAAGATTGTTTACTCAACTAGTTTCCACTTCTAATCCCTCTTCTTTGCCTATTATTCTTAGGTTAGCTCTTTTAAAAATTGGCCCAGATCTCGTCGATGTCCAATTCATACTGCCAAATTTTTTTTCTAAATTATGTACTGTATATTCATTTTTGGAATGGTCATCTTCTAAGAGTGATATTCTATTTTCCATGTGTTCTAATCTACTGTTTATAGTTTGTAATTATGCCTTCACTTCAGTTATTGCATCTTTCACTTCCTTCAATGCTTCCCTTTGGTTCCTGTTCAGGGTGTCAGATTCTTTGTTTATTTGTTCCTTTATTTCTTTCCAACTCTCCTTACATTCTTTCTGAAAATCTTATATTGATTCTATTATTAAAGATCTGAATTGCTCTTCTGGTAAACTCTGCCATTCTCAGTTGGTGAGATCTGTTATTGAGGGGTTGTGGTGGCTCTTTGTTTTTTTGCTATTTTTCCTTCCAATGGTTCCCTTTTTCTTAAATTTATATCTTTTCTGCTCTTGCACGCTTTCTCATCCAATCTCTGCAGTGGGGGTTTAGAGGTGTCCGCTGGTATATACAGGGACAGGTTGTGTTCAGTAGTCATGTTTGGGTGAGAAATCACAGTGATTAATGCAAGAATAGGGTAAAGTAGAGGGTATAGTCCAGTGGGATAAGAGGTTGGGTGTGTTGAGGTGATATATTGTAAAGATTAGAGACAGTGGATATGTCAGTGGATTCTGGTAGTCAATGTAGAGTTTTAGGTGTGGTAATATGAGATGGTCTTGATATGAGACAGGGAAAAAAGGAAAAAGAAAAGAGAAGAGAAAAAGTGTTGAGGAGAAGAATATAGATGGGAGAGAGGGCAGGATGCTTGTAAAAGGGATAAGGAGGAGAGTCCACAAACTAAGCAAAAAATAACAGCAAAAAACAACAAATAAAATAACAAATAATCCAAACAAACAAATAAATCAAGGCAATACACAACAAAAACAGAGTAATAACAAAACATAACACACACTAAAAAAAAAAAAAACCCCAAAACAAACAAAAAAACCCCAAAACAAAAAAGCAACAACAAGAAACAAAAACAAAAACCCTGCTAGTTTGTAATTACAGAGCTGAGTTGGCCTTTGCAGCCCTTTTGGATCTGCATGGATATTTTCAGCTTTTAAATGTCTGCTCACTCTATTAAATTTTCGAGTCTCTGGCATTCTTATTTGCTCTGTCAGTACAGGCAGGGAGTTATGCTGATGCCTCTCTTGCTGTAAGCTTGTGTCACTGAGCTCTCCACAGGGCCTGTCTGCATCTCTCTCTCTCTGCCTTTGCTGGTGGCAGGAGTGCAATCTATATGCCAGGCATTTTCCAGGGTGCCTGGAAGTTCTCTATGTCCTGTGTGCACTGGGTCCCTCCCGCACTTCTGCTCTTATCCAATTGCTTGAAGGGCGGGTGACTGAGTCTGCACTTTGTATAGGGGCCCCAGCATCCTGGGGGTGCAATTTAACTTACAGATCCCTGCTGCTCTGGTTCCAGTGGGAGGGGTGATCTGGGATGTCCTCTCCGCAGGCTTAAGATAGTTGTCCCAGGTGTTCTTGATCACTGTTGATCCTGTGGGGATATGCCGCCTGATTGGGTGTGGAGTTCTATAGTCGCTTACTCCACTTCTGGTCATTGGGTGCGCAGGAGGTTGTTGGAGGTCTTAGTGCTAATAGACGCTGCTCTTGGGGACTGGCAAGATGGTGGCTGGCAAAATGGTGGAAGGCAAGTTGGCGGCTGGCAAGATGGCAGCTGGCAAAATGGCGGCCTCCAGTTCCCAGCGCATGCCACTGCTGCGCACGCACACGGGCTCCTTTGTTTTCCCTGGGTTCTGTTCAGCTGCTTTTGTTGCTTTATTCACTTTTTTTTGCTGCTTTGCCTTTCTTTCCTTCCATCAAGAGGCTGCTTTTGCGGCAGTTTTGATTCAAGTTCTATGGTGCAGTTGATCACTGCTCCGGCTCCGGAGGGAGAGATGAGCTGGGGTGGTCCCTTGGGGGCTTACGCTGGTCGTACAATGCGTTCCGGTCTCTGTGAAAGGTGCAGGGACACGCTGCCTGGTTAGGATGTAGAGTTCTGGAATCGCTTACTCCACACCTGGCCTCTGGGTACGCAGCAGTGTTAGTAGACCCCCGTGTTGAGCTGCAGCTTAATGGCCACTGACGCTCCCCGGCGTAGCACCACTGCCATGTGGTTGGGATCCTTTGCTCTCCCTGGTCAGCTTTCTGGGGTCTCTTTAGTTGTAGTTCAATTTTCATTGCTTTGTTCACTTTTTTGTTGCTTTTTTCTTCCATCAAGAAGCTGCTTTTATGGCAGATTTGATTCGAGCTCACAGCACCTGAGGAGAGGTGTTTCATTCAGACGCCATCTTGGGCTCCTCCACATAATAATCCCATCAGATTTTTAAGAAGTCATAGTTATGTGCCAATGGATCATGTTTGGTTTGAAGGTGATAATCTACAGAATTCTACAAATTCCAAGTACTATAAAATTCTTCCATGTGAATTAATAAGAGAATTGTTTTTATTTTAAGATTTGGCCTCTGAGTGATTTTGGGATTTCTACTTAACAGCCTTAATGGCCCCAGATTATCCGATGATTAGCAAAGATTTATTCTTTTGACTCGATTATTGTTACCTGTTCAAATGAACCATGTACCTACCAAGAAGCTATATACTATTCAGTTATAGTTATTTTTTAGTTGTTAAGTGTAAAGAATAAGTAACATACTCTACAAGTTATATTAGTTCAAAACATTTGGATAAAAATGTAATCCAAAATAAGCCACCCAATTTTATGATAGATATAAAAATATTTTGGGGGTCTAAAGCATTAAAAAGTGCATTATCAGATACCATGTGTAACTATTACTAATTGCCAGGCATAGTGGCACATGCCTGTAATTCCAATACTTAGGAGGCTGAGACAGGAGGATTAAAGGTTTGAGAACAGCCTCAGTAGTTTATCGAGACTTTCAGCAACCTAGCAAGACCCTGTTTCAAAATAAAACAAAATAAAAATAATTTTAAAAGGCTGGAGATATAGCTTGGAGGTAGAATGCCCATGAACTCAATCCCCAAGTACTCCCCCTACCACACAAACACATAACCTTTTTGGGTCAAATAATTACTCTTTGAGCTATGAATTTATTGATCATTAAATATTTATATCACTGCTTCAAATCTGGCATTTTTATTTATAAATGAAGCTTCATACAAGTGGTAGTAAATACCTTAGGTCCTTGAAAATAGTACCATATCCATATTTAAGTAACTATTATCTTACTCCCAAAGTATAACAGCCTTTTGAGGTAGTAATTATTTTAAATTCAACCACAGTTTATAGGTAGACATCCTTCTTACCACCTGATTCTTAAAGTCCCTGTAACACTTCATTACTTTCACCCACCATGGTTGTCTTCCCTGCCCATGAGATAAGATAAATCAGCTGCTTATGTGAGGCAGAGGCTCCATCTACTGCAATGATGGGTGGGAGTTTGAGGCACTAGCCTCACGTGGCAGCAGAGCTTTGGAGGTAAGGGATACATCCAATGTCTATTGTCTCCATTCTTTCCCCTGAAGTTTCCTGTTCCCTGTCCCCTAATATCTTCTCATTGATCCAAATAGGATCCTTTTCTTCTCCCTTCACTCAATCTAAGACAGTCCCACACAAAGGCATTCCAAAAATTTCCTTAGGATTTGGAGGGAAGCCTGCCCTGTTTCCCTCCATAACACAGGAACATAAGAAGGAAAAAACAAGAGCTACTTCACTGGTGTGCTAGAAGCAGAGCATTGGTACTGGTGAGGATGTCACAGATTTGCAGAGCATGGAGATAAACAATGATCTTATTTTAAAAAAAAGGCACATAGCATTCATCTGGTCTCTTGAGATTAACACTGAAATGAAAGAGAAAAGAAAACTACCAAACCACAAAGATGAACAAGAGAGAAAGGAACAAAGGATATATAAAACAATCAGAAAAAATTTAACAGAATGACAGGAGTAAGTCTTTAGTTATCTTAATCACTAATAACTTTAAAGATAAATTCCCCAATTAAAAGATATATATTGGTTTAATGGAAAAATTAAAACAAAATAAAAAGTTAAACTAAAAAATATTAGATTCAATACCATGCTGCCTACAAGAAACTCACTTCACCAGAAAGACGCACAAAGACTTAAAGTAAAGGGATGGAAGAAGATATATCATGCAAACAAACCAAAAGCAAGCAGGAATAGCTATACTTATGTCAAAAAATATCTCTCATTATATTAAAAATAGACTAAAAAAACCTGCAAGAGGTCCCGTTAAACACAGGAACAAGACAAGGATGCCCACTATTACCATTTCTGTTCAATATAGTACTTGAGACTCTAGCCAGAGCAATAAGGCTATCAAGGGAATCAAAGTGGTAAAAATAGGAAAACAACTAAAGCTATCCCTTTTTGCAGATGACATGATACTATACTTAGAAGACTTGGAACAACAAAAAGCCCAGAATAGCCAAGGTAGTTCTTAGCAATAGGAACCATGCAGGAGGCATCACAATACATGACTTCAAACTCTACTACAAAGCCACAGTAATAAAAACAGCATGATATTGGCACAAAAATAGACACATAGACCAATGGAGCAGAATAGAAGAGTCAGAAACAAACCCACACACTTACAGTCAATTGATTTTTGACAAAGGAGCCAAAAACATACACTGGAAAAAAGATAGCCTCTTTAACAAATGGTGTTGGCAAAACTGGTTAACCATATGCATTTTCCTGCATATGGTTAACCAGTTTACTTTAAGTCTCACTTTCTCACCCTGCACAAGAGCCAACTCAAGATGGATCAAAGACCTGGAAGTCAGGACAGAGACCCTGCAGCTACTTCAAGAGGGCATAGGGCCAATATTTCAACACATAGGCACAGGTAAAAACTTTCTCAACAAGACCCCAAAGGCACAAGCAACTCAAAGGAAGATCAATACATGGGATTGCATTAAACTAAGGAGCTTCTGTGCAGGAAAGGAAACTATTAAGAACCTCAACAGAGAGCCCACAGAGTGGAAGAATATTTTTGCCAGCTACTCTTCCTATAGAGGACTAATATCTAGAATATACAGAGAACTCAAGAAACTCACAGCTAAGAAAATGAATAACTCAATCAAAAAATGGACAAAGGATCTAAATAGACACTTCACAAAAGAAGGAATACAAATGGTCAATAAATGTATGAGGAAATGCTCAACATCATAAGCAATCAGAGAGATGCAAATCAAAACTACTTTGAGATTTCACCTAACCCCAATCAGAATGGCAATCATCAAAAACACAAACAACAATAAATGCTGGCAAGGGTGTGGAGAAGTGGGAACCCTAATATATTGCTGGTGGGATTGTAAATTAGTGTAACCACTTTGAAAAACAGTATGGAGGATCCTCAGATGAATGGGAATGCACCTACCATATGATCCAGCAATACTGCTTATGGGTATCTACCCAAAAGAATGGAAACCAAACTATCAGACCAATGCATATGTATCTATGTTTATAGCTGCACAATTCACAATTGCCAAACTATGGAATCTGCCAAGATGTCCATCAACAGATGAATGGATTATAAAACTATGGGATGGGTACACTATGGAATTTTACTCAGTCATAAAGAAGAACAAAATCATGTTCTTTGCAGGGAAATGGATGAAACTGGAAAACATTATGTTAAGTGAGATCAGTCAGTCACAAAAAGTAAAAAATCATATGCTCTCCCTAATATGCAAAAGCTAGGGAGAAAATGGGGCATAAGAGGGACTCCAGATGAAGAAGGAGAAACCTTGGGTGAGCAAAGAAGTTGACTTAACTGAAGTTGATGGGGGGCGGGGATACCCTAATGCATATAATGTATTTTCACAAACATGTCAAAATCAAACACTAAACTGAACCTGGGAAGGAGGAGGATGAGGGAGTGGGGCAGGAATTGGGGAAGGATTAAATGAGAAATGTGTGTATGTATGTCTTTACCAGCTGTACCTAACAAAGATATATGATTACAATGCACCAATTAAAAAAATAGACTCAAAATGCATTAAAATTAATTGTAAGTCCCAAAACTATGAAGCTACTGGAAGTAAATGTAGTGGAAATTCTTTAGAATAGTCTGGACCAAAATTTTTTTTAGATCCCAGTAACACGGGCAACAAAAGCAAAAGTTGACAAATGGGATTATATCAAACTAAAAAGTTGCTATATAACAAAGGAAACAACAAAGTGAAGAGGCAACCTATAGAATAGGAGAAAATATTTGCAAGATATTCCTCTAACAAGAGATTAATTTCTAGAATTTATAAGGCATTCAACTCAAAAGTAATAGTAATAGTAGTAATAATAATAATAATAATAATAATAATAATATTGATTCAATAAATATATGTAAATGACCTGAATAAACATTTCACAAAAGAGGACATATGAATGGCCAATAAGTATATGAAAAATGCTCAATATCACCAATCATAAGGGAAATGTAAATCAAAACACAATGAGATATACTATCCTAGTTAGAAGGACTATAATCAAAAAGATGAAAAATAACAGATGCTGGCAAGGCTGTGAAGAAATGGGGACATTCATGGTAAGATGGTAAATTAGTACAACCATAATGAAAAACAATATTGAGTTTCCTCCTTCAAAAGAGTTAGAAACAGAAATATCATATGATCCATCAATGCCACTACTGGCTATATACCCAAAGGAACTGAAATCAATGTACTGAAGAACATTTGCACTTGCATGTTTACTGCAGCACTATTTACAATAGCCAATATATGAACTCAGCCTAAGTATCCATTGATAAAAAAATGGAAAAAGAAAATGTGGTAAGCATACATATATATATATATATATGTACACTGTGTACATATATGTGTATATATATGTTTGTCTGTGTACATGTGTGCAAGTGTCCATGCATGCCTGTTGTATGTATGTACATATGTATTAACTAGCTTATATTTATATCTATCTAGTCATACATATATATATATATATATATATATACACACGTATGAACATTAAAAAAGGGAAAGTGAAGTTTTGTCATTTCAGTAATATGGATGAACCTGAAGGACATCATGTAAAGTGAAATAAGTCAGGAGTACAAAACAAATACCACATGTGCTCACTTGTAGGTGGAAGCTAAGAGCTGACTTCAAAGAAGTAGGAAATGGATTAGTGGTTACCAGAGACTGGGAAGAGTGAGGGAGAGATGGAGAAGAGATGGTTAATAGGTACAGAGGAGCAGTTGGATAGGAAGAATAATTCCTAATGTTTTATAGCATAGTAAAAAAAAATGGATGACAACAATTGAGTTTTTTAAAATACCTAACAGAGAGAATTTTGAATATTCCCAACACAAACAAATGATACATGTCTGAGATGACAGAAATGCCAATTGTTCTGATCTGATCATTTCACATTGTGGCCATGTATTGAAACAACACTCTGTACCACATATACATACAATGACTGTAATTAAAAATGGAAATATATTTTAAAATACACTAGGACAAGAAAGCATTCCTTATTTAACATGACTGCCTTTTCTCTAAATCAATCAAGAAGGACACAAAGGTGCCTGTTATGCTATAATGAGACCACTTACAAACATTTTAAATTGCCATGCTTCTGACTATGAACTTCTCAAATCTCAGTCCCCGTGTTTCTCTGTGTACATGTGTGCAAGTGTCCATGCATGCCTGTTGTACGTATGTACATATGTATGTAACTAGCTTATATTTATATCTATCTAGTCATGTCTGTGCACATATCTTTATTGGCATATTTATATTTCACACTTCACTGGTAGCTCCATCACCATGACTAATATAAATTCATATGGGGCAGTATTGCCATAGGATTTAAAAATACACACAACCAGACACAAATGACTTCCTAATCTTCATATTTGATTCAAATAATTCTGCACCTCATAACTGGTGGCCTTTTATTCATATGCAGATCAGTTATTCTGAAACCTGCATATGGCTTTTCCAAAGAAGTGGGATTTATATACGATCATATCATTGCAAATATATAAATGGTAAAAAGCTGAACTCAAGATTTTTTGCTCACTTGTTTATAATGAAATATAAGCTGAGTGTCAGCATTTTGTGGCTGGAATTTTAAAAATTCACCTGCAGTTGATAGGCATAAATCACTTTACCCTATCAAATTTCCTGATTCTCAAGTCCCTCCATCCACTCCTTACTTTGATCACCATTTCTCACATTGGGTCAAGAAACTGCAGGCTTCCCAGCATTCAGGAGGCTGAGACCGGAGGATCCAGGTTCACAGCCAGCCTCAGCTACCTAGTGAGGCACTCAGCAACTTAGTGAGACCCTGTTTCAAAATAAAGAATAAAAAATAGGGCTGGGGGTGTAGCTCAAAGGTAGAATGCCCCCGAGTTCAATCCCCAGGACTGCAAAAAAAAAAAAAAAAAAATTGCAGGCCTGATGCAGGGCCCTAAACAATGCCATGGTGGATCTGGGTTTGGGCCTTAGTCTTAAAATGGTGGCAGAGCTGTGAATAATGAGGGACATATTCAGGTTCCATCATCTCTGATCTTTTCTGCTGAGGGCTTTACTGCTCCTGTCTACTACTTCTTCCTCTTGCTCCAGACCAGATTCTCTCTTCCTTTGCATGCTCCACTAGAGACACATGAATAGGAAACCTGATAGTTTCCTAAAGGATTGTTTGTTACTTAAGAGTTACAAACATACAGACTATATGAAGCATCCTGTTCATGACCTGTTCCTCTCTGATTTGAGTAGACCTAAAGAAGATAAGAAAGCTATTTATAGATATCTCAGTTGGAAAATTTAGATAGTATCAAAGATGCTCTGCATTTCCAAGGGCCTCCTGAAGTTAAATAATAAATCTCAACGACCTTCTTTTCTTCCTTCTCTGTTCAACATTTATATGTATATTTATGTGTATGTTGACAGAAATAGGAATAAAAGTATATTATGTGCATATGTTCACATATATATGTATGCATATCTTTTTTTATTCATTTTTAACTCACATTTCATTGATGGCTTCCAAAGTTATTGATGACACTTCTTTTATGTTTGAGCTAAGGAGATATAAAAGTATATAGTTATGATGCATGACTTTAGCATACATTTTTGGGTCAAGTAACTAATCAGACATGTGCTAACTGAAATTTAATATTCATATATATAAAACCAGGTGAATTTAGTGTGCCATTTTCTATTTTAGTGTGCCATTTTTCTATTTCTAGTGTGCCATATTTCTGAAGATTTGCATTCTGATAACGAGTATCTTAAGACTTTGAAAATAGCAAGGCTTCCAGGTTTAAGGAAAACTCTTTAGTATACCTTAGTCACACCACAATCTTTCATGGTGGCTCTTATTTCAAATTCAACAACAGTGTGTAGTTACCCATCACTTTTACCACATTAAAATTCTTGATTCTCCAGTCCCTCCATCACCCCCTGATTTCCAGTTCTCATGTTGTCTTTTCTGTCCATTTTATGGGGTTAATTAACTGCAGGCCTGAGTCAAGGGGTGTCTCATGAATGCTGGTTGGGTTTGAGTATGGGACACCAGCCTGGCTTGATGACAGAGCTCTGGAAGGTAAGTGACATATCCTGGCTGCATTCGCTCAGATCACTTCTGCTGGAAGATCTACTGTTCCCAGTCCACTGCTATCTTCTCTTTTCTACACATAGGATTCTCTTCCACTTTGGCCTAGTTCAGTAAAGTCTCAAGTAGGAAACTGTTAGGCTTCTTAATGAGGGTCTAGCTGCCACTAACAGAAACAAACATTCTGATCAAAGGAAGCATCCTATTCAGGATCTGTTCCACTTTTATCCAATTTGATTGTGTGTGTGTGTGTGTGTGTGTGTGTGTGTGTGTGTGTGTGTGTACTGTAATCATACATCTTTGTTAGGTACAAGCTGAAAAAGGCATACATGCACACATTTCTCATTTAACCCTTCCCCAATTTCCGCCCCACTCCCTCACCCTCCCTCCTTCTCAAGTTCAGTTTAGTGATTGACTTTGATATGTTCATGAAAGTACATCATGTGCATTAGGGTGTCCCCCCTCCCTCCATCACCTTCTGTTAAGTCAAATTCTTTGCTCAACTAAGGTTTCGCCTTCTTCATCTGGAGTCCCTCTTATGTCCCATTTTCTCCCTAGCTTCCACATATTAGGGAGAGCATACGATTTTTTACTTTTTGTGACTGACTAATCTCACTTAACATGTTTTTCAGTTCCATCCATTTCCCTGCAAATAACATGATTTTGTTCTTCTTTATGACTGAGTAAAATTCCATTGTGTACATATCCCATAGTTTTGTAATCCATTCATTTGTTCATGGACATCTTGGCTAGTTCCATAGTTTGGCAATTGTAAATTGTGCAACTATAAACATAGATTCATATGCATTGGTCTGATAGTTTGGTTTCCATTTTTTTTGGTAGATACCCAGAAGTGGTATTGCTGGATCATATGGTAGGTTCATTCCCATTCATCTGAGGATCCTCCATACTGTTTTCCAAAGTGGTTGCACTAATTTGCAATCCTACCAGCAATATATTAGGGTTCCCACTTCTCCACACCCTTGCCAGCATTTATTGTTGTTTGTGTTTTTGATGATTGCCATTCTGATTTGGGTTAGGTGAAATCTTAAGGTAGTTTTGATTTGTATCTCTTTGATTGCTAATGATGTTGAACATCTCCTCATACATTTATTGGCCATTTGTATTTCTTCTTTTGTGACCAATTTGATTTTAAAAAAGATGGGGAGCGGGCGTGGTGGCACACGCTTGTAATCCCAGCATTTGGGAGGCTGAGACCAGAGGATCCAGGTTCGCGGCCAGTCTCAGCTACCTAGTGAGGCACTCTGCAACTTAGTGAGACTCAGTTTCAAAATAAAGAATAAAAAATAGCTACCCGGGCGTGGTGACGCACGCTTGTAATCCCAGCATTCGGGAGGCTGAGACCAGAGGATCCCGGTTCGCGGTCAGCCTCAGCTACCTAGTGAGGCACTCCGCAACTTAGTGAGACTCAGTTTCAAAATAAAGAATAAAAAATAGGGCTGGGGGTATAGCTCGAAGGTAGAATGCCCCTGAGTTCAATCCCCAGTACCGCAAAAAAAAAAAAAAAAAAAAAAAGATGGGGAGTTATCTACAGGCTCTAGGGAGAAATTACTAAACACAGTACCAAAGAGTTTCTGGAATTCCAAGGATACTCTTGAGAGCAGATTTTGCAAATCTCTGCCTCTCTGTATTCATGATTTTATCTTTTATCTTTGAGTCTACGAATATATATATGAGTGTGTGTGTTGAGGCAAATACGTATTTCTATATATAAATATATATTGCTATAATTGTGCACATGTGTATACATGGATGGGTATATATGTGTATGTGTATAATATGTATATATTTATCTTTTAATTCATTTGTACCTCACCTTTCACTGGTGGTTTTAAGGTTGATATCTGTTGGCAATTCATTCTGGTACAGTCTAAAGTATTAAAAAGTCACAGTCAGATACTATTTTTAAACATACATTTGGAGCTGACATAACTAATTTAGTCCATTAGTCACACACCATTTGATTTTTACCTATTGATAGGTATATTGCTAATTTGAATCTGGCATTTTTTATTAGAAAGGAGGCTTTGGGAGGTACTAATGAATATCTGGGGCTTGGGGGAAAGCACTGAATCCAGATTAACTATTATCTGATCCTAACGTGTAGTAGCCTTTTCTGTGGCATTTATTTCCAATCTGACAATTTAGAGGTATACATCCCTCTTACCACATCTAAATTCCTGCATCTTAAGTCCACCTCTCACCTCCTTACTTTCACCCTTCATGGTGTGTTTCCTGCCCATGAGATACTATGAAGTATCTACAACCAGAGGAAGGGTCTCCATCCAATGTGATGAGGATTTGGTTTGGGACACCAAGCTCACATGATTACAGTGCTATGATTGGTGAGGGATACATTTGGTATCCATTAAATGCATTCACTTCTGCTAAAGGCTGTCTGCTTCTTGTTAACTACACCTCTTCTTAGCTCCCAATGAGATTCTCTTCTTACTTGGCCCAATTTAGGAAAGTTCCAAACATAGGCATTCTAAAAATTCTTTAGGGTTTTTGCTGGTGGTTTCTCAAGATGTCATATATAGCTGGAGTAGGACACATTTCTCTTATGACATGACCTTCTTTTATCCAAATGAACCCCACAAGATGCAAAGGTGCACACATACTCTGCAGTGAGACCAGGTCTTAACAAGATCAGTGACAATGTATTGACATTCTCATATGAATTCCCAAATCTCAGACCCCATGTTTGTTACATGTGTGCAAGTATTCATGCATGCCTGTTGTATATCTATCTGTTCATGTCTGTGCACATATCTTTATTGGCATATTTATATTTCACACTTCACTGGTAGCTCCATTACCATGACTAATGTAAATTCATATGGGGCAGTATTGCTATAGGATTTTAAAATACACATAATCAGACACAAGTGACTTCCTAATCTTCATATTTGATTCAAATAACTCTGTACCTCATAAACTGGTGGCCTTTTATTCAGATGCAGATCAGTTATTCTGAAACTTGCATTTTCCAAAGAAGTGGGATTTACGTATTTGTAAAATATATAAATGTAAAAAGCTGAACTCAAGATTTTTTGCTCACTTGTTTGTAACAAAATATATAAGCTGAGTATCAGCATTTTGTGGCTGGAATTTACCTGTAGTTGGTAGGCATAAATCCCTTTTACCCTATCAAATTTCCTGATTCTCAAGAACCTCCATCCACTCCTTACTTTGATCACCATGCATGTCTTCCCATTTCTCACATTGGGTCAAGAAACTGCAGGCCTGATGCGGGGCCCTCAACAATGCCATGGTGGGTCTGGGTTTGGGCATTAATCTTAAAATGGTTGCAGAGCTGTGAATTATGAGCGACACATTCAGATTCCATCATCTCTGATCTTTTCTGCTGAGGGCTCTACTGTTCCCTATCCACCACTTTCTCCTCTTTGCTCTCCTTTGGTATGCTCCACTAGAGACACATGAATAGAAAACCTACTAGTTTCCTAAAGGATTGTTTGTTACA
Organism: Graphiurus murinus; assembly: GCA_004027655.1. NCBI lineage: Eukaryota > Metazoa > Chordata > Mammalia > Rodentia > Gliridae > Graphiurus > Graphiurus murinus. Next base: position 9,475 of record PVLC010025627.1, on the reverse strand, counting down.
AAGAGTAACAAACATACAAACTATATGAAGCATCCTGTTCATGACCTGTTCCTCTCTGATCTGATTTGATCTAAAGATGACAGAAAGCTATTTACAGATATCTCAGTGAGAATATTTAGATACAATGTCAAAGATGCTCTGCATTACCAAGGGACACCTGAGGTTAAATTTTCCAAATCTTCACTTCTTTTCTTCATCTCTATTTGACATTTCTGCATATATTTGTGTTTGTTGTGTGTGTTGTCATCAGAAATATGAATGCATGTGTGTTCTATGTGCATATGTTTACATGTATATATATGCATACCTTTTATATTCATTTTAACTCACATTTTATTGCTGACATTCTCATAAATTGTTGAAGACACTTCTTTTATGTGTGGGCTAAGGGAATATAAAGATATATAATCAGATATGATGCATGATTTCAGTATACATTTTTGGGTCAAGAAGCTACTCTAGACAAGATTTGGATGAAATTCATATATTCACATTTATAAAACTACTATGTGAACCTATGGTGTCATTTTCCATTAGAACTGGAGCTTTAATGCTGATAATGAGTATCTTTAGATATAGATATATACATACATACTTTAAATATAAAGGTATATATACCTTATGTATAATACTTATGTAGATTTATGTATACCTACACACACACACACACACACACACACACACACACATATACTATCTATATATGTAGGTCTTTTTCTTTCTTTTTTTTTTTTGTGTGTGTGTGTGTGCGTGTTTTGCTGGAGACTAAACCCAGGGGCATTCTACCTCTGAACTACACACTCAGCTCTTTTTATTTTTTAGTTTGAAACAGGTTCTTGCTAGGTTACTGAGAGTCTCACAACATTGCTGAAGCTGTCCTTGAACCTGGGATCCTCCTGTCTAAGCCACTCAAGTACTGGGATTACAGGTGTGTACCACCACGCCCAGCTATTCAATGGGTTTGGTCATCAGTCTCATTTGGCAGCAGAGTTTTTGAGGGTGGGGATACTTTCAGCAAAAGGTAGGAGAGAGGCATGAAACAGATTCTTCTTTATAGTCCCCCAAAAAAGCCAACCCTGCAGACACCTTGATATCAGACTTATAACCTCTAGTACAAAGAGATACACTTCTGTTGTTTAAACCATTTAGGTGCCGGGCATGATGGCACACATCTGTAATCCCAGTACTTGGAAGGCTGAGACAGGAAGATTTCAGGTTTGAGGACAGCCTCAGCAAGTAATGAGATTCAAATCAACCTAATGAGACCCTGTTTCCAAATAAGAAGTAAAATCAGGCTGGGGCTGTAGCTTAAAAATAGAACACCTCTGGGATTAATCCCCAATGCCAAAATAAATACAAAAATAAATAAATAAATCATTTAACATGTGATACCTTGTTACTGTAGCCCTAGCACATTAATACAACCCATTCTAGTAGAGTCTCATACACAAGCAATCTGATAGTTTTCTGAGAGCTTTGATTACTAGTCACAAAAATAGAAGAAGTCTGTTCCTTTTGAATTGTTTCTCATTTATTCAATTTAAAAAAAAAAAAAAAAAAAGGAAGCCAGGTGTGGTGGTGCACACTTGCAGTCTCAATACTTGGGAGGCTGAGAAAGGAGCATTGTAGGTTTGAGGACAGCTTCAGCAAATAGTGAGATTCTCATTCTCATCAACCTAGCAAGACCGTGTTTCAAAAGAAAAAGAAAAAATAGGAGTGGGGGTGTAAAGCTCAGAGTTAGAATGCCCCTGGGTTCAATCCCCAGTAACACACACACACACACACACACACACACACACACACACACACACGCATGGAGAAATGTTAATACAGAAACTGACATTGTAAATAGTTGGATTGTTTTCCAAAAACTCTACTAAATATATGTGTGTGCGTGTGTGTGTTAACTCACATTTTGTTTCTTTTTAACTCACATTTCAGTATTAGGTTCCATATAAATTGATTTCACTTCGTCTGAGTATAAGCTGAGGGATTATAATAAAATATTATCAGATACAACATATGATTTAGACTTATTATTTTGGATAAAATATTTATGGTAACTCTGGACATAAACTGGTTCATCTTTATTTTTTCCAATAAAAATCCCAGCATCATTTATTAAATTGTTTATCTTTTCCTCATTAATCTATGATGCCAGCTATTTTATATAAATTTTTCTTATTTGTGTGAGTCTTTTTCCCAGGATCTTTATTCTATTAATCTAGTCCTACAACAATAACATACTGTGTTGAATACTAATGATTTTTAATAGATCTTAACATTTGGAAAGAAGTTTTCCATCTACTTCTTTTCTAAGAGTATCTCAGCTATTAATCCTTTGCTCCTACATGCAAAATTTAGGGTCATCTTTTCTAATTCTATTTTTTTAATGTGCTTATATTGGTACATTATGATCTCACATCATAATGTAAATCATGTTGACAATTGTCCTCGCCTGTGAGGGCTTTGAGAACGCGGACATTCAGGGGAGCCTTTACGCACCTATGAAAATGGGATGAAAAATAAAGAGACACGGAGAGCCTGCAATGCAGTGTCAAGCTCTGAGGTTTTATTTTTCGGCAGCTCAATTTATACAATGTTGTAAAAGGGGGCAGAGAAATGGGCTCAGCTTGCGGTTATCTCTAAAGGTACATTCCTAAGGGAGGGGGAGTTAGACTCTAGCAAGTCTCGGTGTCTGCTAAGCATTATGGGGTAAGTTCCTTATCTACAAGGCTGCTCTGGGGAGGCTATCTTATGGTATGTGGTTGTTTGTGTTAGAGAAACATTTCTCAGAGGCTTTTCTGAGGTAAATGGAGGCTATCTGTAACTTTCATGTTTATGGCCTTTGCTAATTACAGCTTGCAGCTGTTTGTGACCAAGAGCAGAGAACAAGCTTTAAAGCAAGGACTTTTTTAGACTGAGGCTCAAGATGGCTGTGAGGCTTATTGCCTCTGACAGACAATGACATACATGCACACAGCACTGGTTCATCTTTAAATATTCATGTGCTATCACTATTTGACTCAGTATGGCATTTTTTTTTAACTAGGAGCAAGGATCTATATACTAGTAATATATATCTTAGGCCTTTTTAAAAAAAGCAAGGCTTCTAGATTTAGGGACAGCTCTTTAGTATTATGTTAGTCACAGCATATCATAATCTTTCATGGTGGTTATTTCAAATTCAACAACAGTGTGTAGGTACCCATCACTTTCACCACATTAAAATTCTTGATTCTCCAGTCCCTCCATAACCCCCTAATTCTGGTTCTCATGTTGTCTTTTCTGCCCATTCAATGGAATTAATTAACTGTAGGCCTGAGTCAAGAGGTGTCTCATGAATGCTGGTTGGGTTTGAGTATGGGACACCAGCCTGGCTTGATGACAGAGCTCTGGAGGGTAAATGACATATCCTGGCTGCATTAGCTCAGATCACTTCTGCTGGAAGATCTACTGCTCCCAGTCCACTGCTATCTTCTCTTTTCTACACATAGGATTCTCTTCCACTTTGGCCTAGTCCAGTAGTCTCAAGTAGGAAACTGTTAGGCTTCTTAATGAGGGTCTAGCTGCCACTAACAGAAACAAACATTCTGATCAAAGGAAGCATCCTATTCAGGATCTGTTCCACTTTTATCTAGTTTGATCTAAAAAAAGATGGAAAGTTATCTATAGGTTCTATGAAGAAAGTGCTAGATATAGCATCTAAGATTCTCTGGAATGCCAAGGATACTCCTGAGGGTAGATTTTGCAAATCTCTACCTCTCTTTATTTTCATAGTTTTATCTTTTGTATCTGTAGGCATAAGTATATATAATGTGTGTGTTGTTAGAAGTATGTATTTCTGTATGTAAATATGTATTGATATAATTATGTATGTATGTAGGTATGTATATATATGGAAGGGTATTTATGTGTATATATATATATATTTATCTTTTTAAATTAATTTATACCTCACCTTTCAGTGGGGGTGCCATAATAGATATCTTCTGACGAGACATCCTGGTATGGTCTAAAGTATTAAAAAGTACATAGTCAGATACAAACATAACTTTTTGAGGTCAGATAAAAGTCACACACGGGTTGATTTTTACCTATTGATAGGTATATAACTAATTTGAATCTGGCATTTTTATTAGAAATGAAGCTTTTTGTGGTGCTAATGAATGTCCATAGGCTTGTGGAAAAAAAAAGTAATGCATCCAGATTAACTATTATCTTACTCCCAAAGTGTAATTGCCTTATCTGGAGAATTTATTTTGAATTCAACTACACTTTTTATGTACATATCTCGTTTACCACATCTAAATGCCTGATTCTTATGTTCATCTTTCACCTCCTTACTTTCACCCATCATTGGTGTGTTTCCTGCCCACAAGATACTATGAATTACCTACAGATGTGAGGCAAAGGCTCTAATCAGTGTGGTTGAGGGCACACATTTAGGGCATTTGCAGATATGTGGAGGGTAAGTGACACATCTAGGTTCCATTAGCCCTGATATTTTGTGAAGAGGGCCCTACTGTTTCCTATGCACTACTTCTGCCTCTTTGCTCCATACAGGATTCTTCCCTGTTTTGCACATTCTGGTAGTGTCTCATAGTTTCCTATGTGATTGGCTGCTATTAGAGGTGACTGGAAGAAGCATCTTGTTTAGTGAGACAATTCAGGTACAGTGTCAAAGCTGCTTTTTCCTAGGTTACTCCTTGTGGGTAGGTTTTTTTTTTTTTTTCAAATTTCAACCTTTCTTTCATTGTTTGATGTTTCTGTTTATGTTGATAGAAATATGTATATACATATGCGTTCACATATAGGTGTGCATCTACATATATGTATATGTGTGTGTACACACACACCTTTTTCGTTTCTTTCTCACTCACATTTCAGTGATGGGTTCCACATGAGCTGCTGATGTTACTTCATTCGGATGTAAGCTAAGAGATTATAATAGTATATTGTCAGATACAACACATGATTTTTACTTATGGGGGGAGGTCAAATATTTACAGTTACTCTAGACATAAACTAGTTCATCTTTAAATATTCGTGTGTGATCACAATTTGGTTTGGCATTTTTATTAGCAGTGAGGTTCTATTTGCTAGTAGTAAATATCTTAGGCCTTTGAAAAATAAGGTAATGCTTCCAGATTTAAGAAAAGTTCTTTAGTATTACCTTAATCCTAGTGTGTGATAGTCATTTTGATGACACTTATTTCAAATTCAACTTCAGTGTATAGGTACCTATCATTCCTGCCTCACCTAAATTTCTGATTCTCCAGTTCCTCCATCACCTCCTATTTCACCTATCATGTATGTATGTTTTGCCCATAAGATGGGGTTATTTAGCTACAGGCTTCAATCAGGGGCTCCCTCCAAAATGATGGTGAGTTTGGGTTTAGTCATGGTCTAACTTGGCAGCAGAGCTCTTGAGGATGGGGACACTTTCAGCAACAGGTAGGAGAGAGGCACAAAACAGATTTTTCTTTACAGTCCTCCAAAAGAGCCAACCCTGCAGACACCTTGATATCAGACTTATAACCCCTAGTCAAAGAGATACACTTTTGTTGTTTGGACCATTTAGCATGTTACTTTGTTCCTGTAGCCCTAGCACATTAATACAACCCATTCTAGTGGAGTCTCAAACACAGGGAATCTGCTAATTTTCTGAAAGTTTTGGCAACTAGTCACAAAAATAGGAAGAAGTCTGTTTCTTCTGAGCTATCTTTCGTTTATCCAACTTAAAAAAAAAAGAGAAATGTTTCCTACAGAAGCTAACACTGCCAATAGTAAGTTTTGTTTCTAAGAAATAGTTTTCAAGAAACTCTAATATCTGTGTATCTATCTTTCTATCTACCTATCTATCTATATCTATAGATAATTAAACATACGTAAACTGACCGTTCTTTGGTTACTTCATCATAGGTTACTGGTATCGATTCTTTTGGGTCAGAGCTAAAGGATTAAATTGTACATAATCAAACATCATGTAAATTCATACTTACTTTTTCACTCAAAATAGTTACAATTTACCTACAACTTATAAATTGGTTGAATCCTAAAAAATCCACATGTAATTTACTTACTTGAAAACAAGTATTTTCATTTTTCCCTAGAAATATGGCTTTATGTGGTTAAAATGAAAATTTTATGCCCACAAAAGAAACCACAATGGATCATGATTTAAGAACATTTCTTTAATACTAAGTGTAATCCAATGTGTAATGGCCTTTTGTGGTTGTATTTATTTTAAATTGAACTTCAATTTGTGGGAACCTACCTCTCTTATTCCATTTAAGTCCAGCCTCCTTAGACTTTCCATCCCCTCCTTACTTTGACTCATCATAGTTGTCTTTCCTAGCTCACAAGAGGGTTAGGTAACTGGAGGCTAGAAGCAGGAGCTCTGCCCATTCCATTTAATGTAATGGTGGATTTGGGTTTGAGAGTTCCAGAGCATGAAGGACTGACTCAGTATCTGATCTCCACTATATGTTATGCTATAAAAATCACTGTGTAGCAGCAATATATATATGAATTTTTTTAGATGTTGAATATACAATATACTATTACAATATACAATATACTATTAGCTCCTTTCTTTTGGCTAAGGGCTGCTCTGTTGCCATTGCTACCACCTCTTTCTGAACAAGATTCTCTCATCCCTTGCTCATTCTGAGTCTCACACACAGGAACTGTGATACTTTAAGTATTTAAGTTGCTACTCCCTAAAGTTCACAGGTAGGGCATGAATATCTTTTGACCCGTTTCACCTTTTTATATATAGATCCAAAACAGAAAAAGATCATATACAGGTGTTGACAGCCTGTACCATATACGTCAAAATGGTTTCCCACTCAGATGAGAGAAAATCAACTCACCTATTGTTCACATTCAAACTGGAGGATACTGAAGCAGATGCTACCACATTTTTATCTCTGCGAACAAACAAAACACACATGCAAATAATGAAGTTAGACAATGCAGGAAAAATCATGCTCTTCCCTACAGAAGTTTGAAGGCACAAAAAGTAAGTCACACATAACAAGTCCTAAAAACACATGATAGGAGCTGAAGCAACAGCTTTGGGTTAGCATAGGGTTGTGTATAAGCCAACTTCTGGAGTATGTCTCTTTGTGTTTGTGTTCATGCAAATTAAGATACCTGTAAAACACTCTTCACAACTGTCATCTATATAAAATCATGCTGAACAGTCACTGCTTCACAAGTGTTGTTGATTTGTAGACAATCTGATCTCCACTATATGTTATGCTATAAAAACCACTGTATGGCAGCAATATATATATGAATTTTTTTTAGATGTTGAATATACAAACATTTACATCAAAGTAATATACTCCCATGATGCCTCAAGACATCTAGATTCCTATTATCAAGATCAAGATGAAAAATAGTATAGCATGCCACATCCTCTGCTCATAACTGCAGAAATGAAATGGAAATATGGATTTCAAAAAGTGACAATGACAAAGTGTCCTGATCACCATCAGTAGAAAAGAGAACTCCACAGTGTGCTGTCACTCTCAGTCTATAGGTCAGAAGCAACAGCCTCTGAAACAGACTGGGGAGAACTCCTTTAAAAAGAGTGAGCACAGCCAGCAGCAAAAGTGAATTACTACAGACTGTGTAAATGAATGATGGGCGGGACCAAAGTGCTGCCTAAACCTTCCTAAGAGACTAGGGAATTCCTGGTCTCAACAAGAAGACTATGAATAATGTCAGATAACCTGTGATCTAACTGATGCATGCAGGTGGTCATGTGATAAAAGGGGCAGAACCTTTATAGAATATAAAAGGACCTCTCAAAGAGTTCCATTGACCAGGATATCATGAGCTCTGACCAGGCTGACAGGAGTTTCCTGGACTACTTGGGAGGAGAAGCCCAGGAGGAAGAGAAGCCCAGACCATCCTTGAGATTGCTCAACTGCCTTTATCCTCAGGAAAAACAAAAACAAAAACAAACCTGACTGGGTTTTCTAAGAAGAAAATATGTATTCCAAGAAGAGATGGAGATGTGCTTACCAAAACTATGAACATCCTTTCCTCTTCCAACTATGTATCATATTAAAATTAATAAACTGGCCAGGCATAGTGGCACACATTTGTAATCCCTGTACTTGGGAGGCTGAGACAGGAGGACAGCAGGTTTGAAATCAGGCTCAGCAACTTAGTGAGGTTCTCAGCAACTTAGTGAGACCCTGTTTCCAAATAAAAATAAAATAGGCCTGGCTATAAGGTTTAGGCAGGGGATGTACTTTCACAAATATATCAAAGTCAATCACTAAACTGAACCTGAGAAGGAGGGAGGGCAAGGGAGTGGGGTGGGAATTGGGGAAGGGTTAAATGAGAAATGTGTGCATGTATGCCTTTACCAGCTTGTACCTAACAAAGATGTATGATTACAATGCACCAATTAAAAAATTTTTTTGAAAATATAACATTAAGCCAGCATTTCCTGAAGTACATGTAGAAGGGAACAGTAGTTTGGGGTAATATTAATAAAGTTTAGTAATAAAAGTACTTGCAACATTTTAAGTGTATAAAATGAATTCAAACCATAAGAGATAAAATTTTGATGAATATATCTATTCTCTTGGGACTAGAAAAGACTTTCAAAGCATAACACCACAAAGGTCACTAGGTATAAAGAACAATATTGATATATTTGACTACAATGAAGCTTTTAAAGTTCCATATAAAGAAAAGCAAGACAGCCTGGAAAATATTACTTGTTGTATATAAAGTTATAAAAAGAATTGATACACTGAATAAAGAACTTTTCAATCCAATGACAGGCATAAACACCCTAATTTTTTTCTGTTTTGCCAATATGTTATATTTCAACACATTTTATTAAATATTTTTATATACCCTTTGCATTTTTTATTCATTTTTATTTAATTCATTTTTATTGAAATTGATATTTCTTTTTGTGTGTGTATGTGTGGTACTGGGGATGGAACCCAGGGGCATTCTATGTCTAGGCTATACCCCCAGACTATTTTTGTTTGTTTGTTTGTTTTTTGTTGGTTTTTTAAAAAATTTTTTATTGTAGTAATTCGTGCAATATAGCATACATCTTTGTTAAGTATAAGTTGTTAACAACATATTTGCACACAATTCTCATTTGACCCCTTCCTCAATTCCCTCCCCATTCCATACCCCTCCCTTTCCCTCAGGTTCACTTCAGTGAGTGACCTTGATATGATTGTGTAAGTACATCATGTGCCTTAGGGTGTCCCTCTGCCCTCTGCATCTACTACAATTAAATCAACTTCTTTGCTTATCGAGGATCTCTCCATTTCATCTGGAGACCCTCCTATGCCCCATCTTCTCCCTAGCATCCACATATTAGGGAGAACATATGCTTCTTAACTCTTTGTGACTGACTAATCTCACTTAACATAATGTTTTCCAGTTGCATCCATTTCCCTGCAAAGAACATGATTTTGTTCTT
>PVLC010025626.1:0-23481 GCA_004027655.1 Graphiurus murinus | reverse complement strand
GTACTGGGGGTTGAACTCCGGGGCATTCTACCTCCGAGCTATACCCCCAGCCCTATTTTTTATTCCTTATTTTGAAACCGGGTCTCACTAAGTTGCGGAGTGCCTCACTTAGGTAGCTGAGGCTGGCTGCGAACCCGGATCCTCCGGTCTCAGCCTCCCGAATGCTGGGATTACAAGCATGCGCCACCACGCCCGGCTCTATTCTACCATCTTTAATCCAATTTCTAAAGATGTTTACATCAGAAAATTATTTCACAAAAGCAAAGATAAATAAAATATCAAAATTTTTCAATTGAGCACATGGAATTGATAGTGATCAAGTATACATAAATCTCTTACATATTTTCTGGTTCAAATGATCACTGGAAAAAAATACTAAAATTCTTTGGTGAGAGTCAATAAAAAATAAAATATTACTTTATGTCATACCAGTAGAAGAAAAATATGTTTTTTCACTTTTCTATGTGAATCTTCTTAAAGAATGTGAACTACTGCATACAAATCAAAGCTAGTTAGTTCCACGAATGTCTCTTCTCTTGAAAACACACAGAAAGCTGATATTTTTGACCTTTAAATTAGCTTATGTTTTTTATTTGGTGCATTATAATTTTGCATCATATTGAGGTACACAATGACAGAAAAATACATGTACCCAATTCTTGTTGCCCTCCCCACGGGCTCCTCCCCTCCCTCACCCTCGTCCTGCAAGTCTTTTATATTGGAATTGGTAATTTTGTATACATTCATAGCATTTTTACTATTGCATTCTTTGTGTCTTCCTCCTCCCCTCCCCTTCCCTAATCCCCCTCAGTCACTCCCCTGGAATCTCTGCTTATCTATCTGAAGTTGGCTTATCTCCAGTATCTCTCTAGTGTCCACATATAAGAGGGAACATGCATCTACTCTTTTTTTTTTTTTTTTTTTTTTTTTTTGCAGTGCTGGGCATTCTACCTCCAAGCTACACCCCCAGTCCTATTTTTTATTCTTTATTTTGAAACAGGGTCTCACTAAGTTGAGGAGTGCCTCACAAGAACCTGGATCCTCCTGTCTCAGGCTCCCAAATACTGGGATTACAAGTGTGTACCACCACACCTGGCTACATCTACTCATTTTTTGAGACTGGCTATACTCACTATAATATTCTTGAGTTCCATCCATTTTCCTGCAGTGTGATTTTGTTCTTCATGTAAAATTCCATTGTATATATATACTATTGTGTATATTATGTATATATACTGTTTACTGACACCTAGGCTGATTCCATAATTTGGCTATTGTAAATTGTGCTGCTCTAAATATTGATATGCAAGTATCATTATAATATTCTGGTTTCATTCCCTTTGGGAAGATGCCCAAGAATGCTATCATGGGGTCATATAGTAGTTCTATTCCCAATCTTCTGAGAAACATGCACACTGATTTCCAAAGTGGCTATATTAGCTTTCAGTCCCACTAACAGTGTAATACGGTTCCTATTTCCCCACATCCTCACCAGAATTTATTATTATTTGTGTTCTTTATTATTGCCATCTGAACTGGAGTTAAATGGAATCTGAATGTAGTTTTAACTTGTATTTTCTGATTGCTAAAAATGTTGAACATTTTCTCATGTATTTGTTGGCTATTTGTACTTCTTCTTTTGAAAAGAATCTATTCAGTTTGGTTGGCCATTTTTATTGTGTATTTTTTTTAGTGTTAAGCATTTTAAGTTTTTTTATATATTCTAGATATTAGAACTTTATCAGATGGGTAGGTGGTGAAAATCTTCTAGCATTCTGTAGGCTCTCTCTGTAGAATCTTTATGGTTTTATTTGCTGTGCAAATAAAAGAAGATTTTTAATTTAATGCTATCCCATTCATTAATTCCTGTTTTAATTTCCTGAGTTTGGGGGATCCTATTGAGGAAGTTTCTACCTGTACCTATATGCTGGAGTATTGATCCTATACCTTCTTCTAACAGTTTCAAAGTTCCTGGTCTAATTTCTAGGTCTTCAAACTATCTTGAGCTGACTTCATTTTTTTACCTAAATAATAAATCCCTTGGTTATTGTCTCGAAGAGAGTCTGACCTGCTGCTCCTTCTCTCTGCTTGTACATGTAACTTGGGAAAATGCAAGATGGATGTACAGAAAAGCTTTCAGGGAGTATATGCTATTGAGTACTCAAACATATAACTAAATGGCCATTATGGCTTTCCCTAGTCAGTGACTTTCAAGTATTATCTGGCTATAGAGGGAAGAAATGGTATTTTGGTATTTATTGTATCTCAAGTCCAACCAAGATCTATAATTTAATCATGTTCCCTACCACTAATCTACATCCTGAGCCCCAGCATTTTCTTAAACAAAACCATATTCTCAGTCTAAGAGTAGGGCACTGGCCAAATGTTCACAGGTTGTTTCTATATTATCTCTCTGTTATAATAGTGATGCTTTGGCAATAGAAATCAATGAGTATTTGGTATTCAAATATTCTGGGTCACATTCTGCTTACTATTCAACTTTCTGCTCTCCTATATTCTTATTTCTTAAAGGTCCAAACTAACTATATTTAGTTACTGGCAAGATAGCTAATGCTTATTTTTATGATGACTTTGGAGGGTTCCAGGAACCCCATCTCGTGTTTATGATTTCATAAGTTACCTTTAATGATGTCAAGTTTATTTTGTTCATATGTCAAGGTAAAAGCTAACATTTAAATAACCCAGGTTTTTCTTCCTTACATTGAAAACTGCAATAGACACAATACTGATTTTAAATGTCACATTCAACATAAATGAATTCAGGTCATCCAAACTCAGAATCCCCTAAAGGTGAAACATTACATCAACACAAGTTCTTTCTATACCTACATTGAAAGGTCTATTTGGTATATCAAGTTCATCAGCTAGTCATCATGTTTGAGGAACATCTTATTCTCCTAGAAAGAACACAGCAATAACCTTATCAACGTGTTCACCAGCTGAATTGGAACACAGAAAAGTAGCAGTGAAATGAGAAGGGAAGGTAATAATTATTTTACAAACAAAATTGGAACAAAATTGGTAGACAGCAGCATGTGCTTCTTTTCACACAGAGATTCACAGCTGCTAAAATTTCCAGTTCTCTACTTCTAGTTGGAACTATTTAAAACAGAAATCCAGTATCACTAAAGTAGAAAAATGGAAGTTAAACTGGCACCTGGTGGAAAGTTTTTAGAGTAAAATGCTAAGGACATAAGGAGCCAGTTTTTGGTTTTTTGTTTTTTTTTTAAAAAAAGGATAAAATGCCAGCAGCAACTGGCATAAAGTATACCATGCCAGGAATACCTTTGTATGAAATTTAAAATTGAAAATGTACTCTGTAAAAGTCTCCTCACATATATACAGAGCCATGCAATGAAAAACTTATAAAAGTCTAAAAGGAATATTTCACAAAAGAGTGTGGGTCTATCTCTTTCAAGGGCCTTCAAATGTGTTAAGTACATTTATTGATACTAAAATTATCCTATTGCCTTTCTCTGGAAAAGAGTTATATTGGGAGAAGTTCACACTATCAATGCCATCAAATAAAAGACAAGTAGGTTTCTATACTTTATAGAGTATTCCATGAGTAAAATCATATCAGTCAAAGCAGTTAACAAGAATTATCAGAGTGTCCACAAACCCAAAGCCTTTCCATTTGAATCATGGGTTCCAATCCAGTTGATTTATTAATAATATAATTTCCCCTTCCAGATTTCTCATATTTTGGCAAGTGCCATTTTTTTTCTTCCATGATGTAGATGTGGCCACAGTTTCATAAGTAGGATCAAGTCACCTTATTCTTCTGTTCACTAATGTGAAAAGATCTGTTGACTAGATGGCTCTTCCTGGCTGTCAAAGGTGTATGCTATTTCTCAGTATGTGCCTATTAAAATTAAATTTCAGCAACCAAATAATCCAATAATATATGCTTAATTCATAAGAGCAGACCCTTGAGGTAAACACAAGAAGTTAAACATTCTCATGATGTTTTATAGCAGGCTGAACAAAGTGTGGCAGGTTAGTGGATCCCTTTTAACTTTTGTATTTTTGCCTGAAGCTTTCGAAATTAAAATGAATATGATTTCTTTAGGACAACTGCAATTCTCTCTAGCAACCAGAGCAGATGCAAGAAATGTGGAATAATGGAAAGAGGGAGAAGGGAAAACAAGCACTATTTTTAAGCTAAGTTCTAAAGATGCATAACCTGATCAAAGAAAAGGGTAGGATTAGTTACATAATCTGTGGAACCCAGTAAAAATAAAAATGCAGGGTCCATTTTTCAAATTATTAAGAACTCAAGACAGTAAGAGCAGATCACAGAAGCATGGGATCCTTCTAAGTGCAGATCCCTATGCCACTGTATGCATATGAAGACATAGGAGAGAGAACCCTAGGTGGAGATATGGCACATGTTAAGGCTTAGATTCTGAAAGGGCAAATGGCAGAAAAAAAGAAGAACCCCAACCTCATAGAGAATGGCAAGAAGTAAAAAGATTATTAAAGGAGACAACCAAGCACATAAGGAGTAACACCTCTAATTTTTCTGCCTTCAAATCCCACAGGGTGATGCAAAGGGCTCAGATGTCAGCTGTGAATACAGTGGGTTACACCAGAGTTGTGGAACTCAAGGACAAAGGCTCAGAAGTTTTCTTTTATGTGCTGTAGCAGTAAATAAGCCAGTACCCTTTCTGCAGGGAGGGGACAGTCAGATAGAGCCATGGAGTTGAGGTCACTTTAATTGCCTACCCCACTAGCCACAGAAACAGCTTTGGGTCAGAGCATGTTAAGCTCTATGTTTTAACATATTCAAGAAACATGTTCACTAGGGCCCTTTGGAAGATTGCCACTGCCTACACACAGTAAGGGCATGTGCTTTGAAAAAAAAGATCTCTGGTGTGGGTTTAGCTACATCTCCCCAAAAGATATGTACAACCTCTGATACTTATATATAAGTCCCATACATATAAGGCCCCAACCTGTGGTACTTATAGATATAACTTATTTGAAAATAGGGTCTTTGAAGATGTAATCAAGTTCAGAGGAAATCATATGGAATCAGAATGAGCTCTGATATCCATACAAGAAGTGGGAAATTTGGACATGGGTATGAGTACACATCATGTGAATGATAAAGGCAGGCATTGGAGTGATACTTCTACAAATCAACAACCACTAAAAACTTCTGGCAACCTTAGCCACCTTAGCCACAAGATAGAAGAGAAGCAGAAAACAGATTATCTTGGAATGCTATAATGAAATACTACAGACTGGGTGGAATAAATAGCAGAAATTTATTTGCTCAAAATTTCAATGGCTTGGAAGTCCAAGGTGCTTGTGGATTCAGCTTCTGATAGGACTGGCTAATAGGCAGCCACGTTCTTGCTGTGTCCTCAAATGACTTTCCTCCTATCAGGGTGGAGGGAGGGAGAGAGAGAAAGAAAGAGAGAGACAGAGAGACAGAGAGAGAGAGAGAGAGAGAGAGAGAGAGAGAGAGAGAGAGAGAGAGAGAGAATCTTTTTAGAAGCCCACCAGTCCCATCAGATTAGGGCCTTACCCTTATTATCTCCTCCAATCTAAGTTACCTCCTAAATACTGGTAGTAGAAACAGCAACACACCTTTTGGAGAAGAACAAATTGAGTCTACAACACTCCCTCCTTGGTGCCTCCAGAAGGAACCAATCCTGCCAACACCTTGGACTTCTACCTTCAGAACTGTGAGACAGTAAATTTCAGTTAGGTTAAGCTGCCAAGTTTACAGTACATTGTCACAGCATGCCTAGGAGATAAATACAGAGTTAGGTGCTGGAAAGTGGGGTAGTGATATAACAAATACCTAAGAAATGTAGAAATGGGATTGGGTAGTAGGTAGAAGCTACAGGAATTTTGAGGGACATAATGGGAAAAGCCTAGATAGCCTTGACCCTAATGTTGTTGGAAACAGAAATACAAAAAGTGCTGCTAGTGAGATCTCAGCTAGGAATGAAGACCATGGGGAAAATGGACAATGGGCAATGGAAGAAAGATAATCTTGGTTGCAAAGTGGCAGAGAATTTGACTGAACTTTGTTCTAGTGTCGGATGGGAAGTAGTGATGAGAAAGTGGTGAACTTGGACATTTCCCGAGGAGACTGCCAAGCAAAGTCTGAAAGGCATGGACTGATTGCTCCTTAATGCTCACAGTAAAATGCAAGAGGAAAGAAATAAATCAAAGAAGAAACTAAGCAAACAAGGAATAAGACTTTAAGATTTAGAAAATTCTCACCTTAGCCATAATGCAAAAGATAAGAACAGAATCTGTGAGAGCACCAAGAGTGTCCTATTATCAGAACACTGACACCAGCAGTGCGTGGGCAGATTTTTGCTGAAAAGATTAGACATACCACCCAATGTAGATTCATTCAACCATTTCAGCAGAAACACCTCCAGCTTGGACTAAGGAGGACAGAGAAAGGACAGAGAAGGAAGAATGGCTGGAAACAGGCCAATAGAGCTACTCAGTGGCAGATATGTGCTAGTCTTTAAGAAAAGGGAAGCATGACACCGGGGGTGATTCAAGGCTGGTGGGGCTTCTGAACTCACAAGCTCAGAAAGCACAGACCCAGAAGAAGCAGGGCCAAGAACTGCAGCAAATATTGCCAGCCCCTGACAGAGCTAGGAAAATGGCATGTAACAGATTCTCTCAGTGTCACCAGAAGGAATCAATCCTGCTAGCATCCTGATTTTGGACATCTGCCCTCAGTGACTCATACATAAGTTTCTGTTATTTAAGCCACCTAGTTTGTGAGACTTTGTTATGGCAGCCCTAGAAAATGAATACTATCTTCTTCAACATTCTCAGAAGATAGTAATTATGTTCCTAGCATATTGAGATGGAAAATATGATAACAAGCTTTCTAATTATGATGTTCTGACAAAACTATCCTGAGTGTTTATTAGAATTCAGTTTGCATATTTACTTTGGGACACCTTGGCTTTAATTGGCAAGTATCCTTATGCCCTATGGACTGGATGTTTGAAAAGAAATTTTGAGCTGTTGCTAAGATTCCTTCATGTTCAAGAGTCAAGAATGTGAGAATAATTTAATATCTTTGACTGATGTGGAATACTCTCTGAGACAAAGGAAACCCATCAGATGTGTCTCCTTCTTTGAATAAATGAATTAATGTGCTAAGGATCAGGACACAAAATTGTATTTAGAGGACACACTTTAAGCAGTCAGCCTGTCCATCCCACAGTTTTGTTTGTGTTTTTTGTTTTTTCCTCTAAACCACCACCCGCACTGACAGCCTCTGGTGATAGAGTTAGATCCTCTAGCTGTGTTTTTGTCACATTTTATCAATCCTGATCACACTGGCTTAAGCTAAGGTTTGGACCTCTGGTTTATGAACTGAAACAAATTCTTTCTTCAGAATGTTAAACTTAGACATATAAACTAGCAAAACATTGAAAATGCCTTCAGATCTAAATGTTCCCATAAACTCAAAAGCTAAAGCAATGTATAAATGACTACCAGAAAGATCTCTGTCAAGGAGCAAATTGGGACAATGGAAATGGAAGGGAAGATCCTTGGTTTCTCTTGGCACTCCTGCTCCAGGGTCTGAATGTTTTTCACCTTCAGTTATACTTTCTGCCTTTCTTTTCCTAAAATATCTGTTTCTTAGATGGGTGGAGTGGCGCACACCTGTAATCCTAGTACTTGGGAAGCTGAGACAGGAAGATTGTAGGTTCAAGGCCAGCAACGGCCACTTAGCAAGGCCCTTGGCAACTTAGCAAGACCCTGTTTCAAAATAATAAATAGAAAGGGTGGGGATGTATCTTGAAAGTAGAATGTCTCTGGGTTCAATCCCCAGTACAAATAACAAAAATTTATTTCTTCATAATTTAAAAAAACACCTTCTCACTATTTGAAGTGCAACTTCAAATATACTTTATTGGTACACTACAAGTACATATCATAATGAAATTCAGAATGATAAAAACATAAATGACACAGTAGTTGATGTGTTTCCTTCCAGATCCCACTCTGCTCCCTTCCCCTCCCCATACATGCTATTGAAATTGGTGTTGACAATTTTGCATATATACATAGCATTATTTGAACTGTTTCCTTCACTGAATCATTTCCCTCTTAATTCCCTCCCACTATTTTACTAGGATCTCTGACATAGGTGTGCTTTCCCAGTGCAATTCAAGAGTGTTCGTAATGATTTTGTTTTTAAGGAAGATTCTCTCAAGAGAAGAAAAATTATAGATGGCCTTCTAGTGGGTGAAGATAATCACTCTGAGCTTGCCAAGAGTAGAGGGATCATGGCACCAGTTTAAGGAGTGCCAGGAGTACTACTGCCAAAGGAAACAGGGTCCACTCAGCTGCTAAGCTCTAGGAGTTCTATTGTCTAAGGGCTATGAGCAACACTATTCCATTACCACCTAGAGCTTATCAATGGACACAACATACAATTTGCAACCTCAGAAGGAGAAAAATAGGGACTTACCTGTTGTCATTTAAGAGTAGAGGTTCAGGGATTGTTGTTATTTGTTTATTTCCACACTTAGGTGAGATGATAACATTGGCCTTCTAGGAGAATTGATGCAGTTCAAGACTGAGAAAAGACTGAGATGGAACTCAAGCCACTCAACAATACTAAGTTCCTATATACAAGAGGCTATCAACTGGACTGCATTTATAAGATACTTCCTTTCTCTCTAAATACAAATTAATAACTAACACATTAATCCACACAGGATGAGGTTGCTCCTTCACAGACATCCAAGGTGATTCTAATATTGAATATGCATCAAGGTCATTATATTCAATAGGGTACCATTAGGGATGTAAGCCAGACCCTAAGATTAAGGGATGGAGGGAAATGTACAAGTGTTGTGTACATGTATATTCCAATCACTTTATACCTCAGTATGATATATAATTACAATGCACCAATAAAAACATAAACACTCAAAAGATGGGCCACAAAGCAGAAATTCAAGACTTAGAAATTCATAAATCTACAACCTACTGAAGTGAGAATAATTGGAAATAATTTGTGCTTTATCAAGATCTTCACTTTTGAAATCAGGTAATATCTAGAATATACAGAGAATTCAAGAAACTCACCGCTAAGAAAACAAATAACTCAATCAAAAAATGGGCAAATGAACTAAATAGACACTTCACAAAAGAAGAAATACAAATAGCCAATAAATGTATGGAAAAATGTTCAACATCATTAGCTATCAGAGAGATGCAAATCAAAACTACCCTGAGATTTCACCTAATCCCATTTAGAATGGTAATCATTAAAAATACAAACAACAACAAATGCTGGCAAGGGTGTGGAGAAGTGGGAACTCTATTACATTGTTTGTGGGATTGCAAATTAGTGCAACCACTTTGGAAAACCAAATGGAGAATTCTCAGACAAATGGGAATGAATCTATCATATGACCCAGCAATATCACTTCTGGGTATCTACCCAAAAGAATGGAAAAAAAACTACCAGACTAATGCATGTGTAGCTATGTTTATAGTTACACAATTCACAACTGCCAAACTATGAAACCAGCCAAGATGTCCATCAACAGATGAATGGATTACAAAACTATGGGATATATACACAATGGAATTTTACTCAGCCATAAAGAAGAACAAAATCATGTCATTTTCAGGGAAATGGATGGAACTGGAAAATATTCTGCTAAGTGAGATTAGTCAGTCACAAAAAGTAAAAAATCAGATGCTCATATGTGGATGCTAGGGAGAAAATGGGTCATAGGAGGGACTCTAGATGAAGAAGGAGAAACCTTAGATGAACAAAGAAATTGACCAAACTGAAGGGGATAGGAGGGGGGAGAGGGAAGCACCCTAATCCACATGTTATACATTCACAAACATATCAAAGTCAATCACTAAGCTGAACATGAGAAGGCGGGAGGGCAGAGAGAATGGGGTGGGAATTGGGGAAGGGCTAAATGAGTGAGGTGTGCATGTATGCCTCCTTAATGAGATACCATCCTGTGTCTCATTAAGATATATGTTTACAATGCACCAATACAAAAAAAAAAAAAAAGATCTTCACGTTTTACTAAGAATCCATTCATTGCTTTTCTTCTGATTCCAAAACATGAATAGAGTATACATTTCTCTTTAGAATTTGAGCCATGGGCAGGAATTAATTGGGGCATAAAATATGTCTGCTCTGTCATTCTTTCAGCAGAAAGCAATGCTAACTTTCTACTTTTCTTTTCCTGGAAAAATAAAAATAAACCTTCCACAAGAGTTCTTTCTATTTTTTGATATAAGAGGTTTGCTAAATACAACATAAAATCTGTTTTTCAATGAGCATATCATCCAGAGGTGTTAGCAAATAAATAGACATAAACCCTTTTCCACAATGCCAGCCATGGACTAAACCTGAAAACAAAATGGGACTATGGATCTTTACTTTTGAGCCTTTTCAATCTAAATTTCATAATAAAACAAATAATTTTCACATCAAATACCTATTTATCCACCACATGCAATTAGCAGTATTATTTGATGTTTTCCTGCTGGGGCTCTATCTTGTGATAAAGGCTTTCATTTTCACATGCTTCAAGTTAAGGGTAAGGAAAAAAAGGAAGCAAAGAAATATCGACTTACCATTTCAAATCAAAATTATCATCCACATAACCAAACAACCCATTTTAAGAAAAGGGGACATATTTTAGGAATAATTTTAAGCTTCATGTTAAATACCTACAGTTTATAAAAACTAAAGAGAAAAATGTAATTAATTGGTACTCTGGGGATAAAAGAAAATGAATTATAGATAATAAAGATAGAATGTCTGATCTTTTACATTTTTGCTAATGCATTTTTCAAATTAAATTCTGTATGTTCCATTGTTTATTGCTCTGAAAAATATAAATCTAGCTGAAATGGAAGAAGAGTACATTGGAAAAAGCCCAATTTTTCAAATGGTGAACAAGAACACAGCAATGAAATACAAATGAAACTCAACAATCTATACCTCCTAATGCAGTATAACATTTGAAATTTAACTAATACCCAAAAGCTTTTAGAGTCACAAAACCTAAACATATTGGAATGACAGCACCAAACCTGACATAAAAAAATGCATTACTAAAATCCTAATATTTCAAGAAGAAAAAAAGGGATTGATATTTATTTACTCTTCACAGTATAGACAAAATGCATAATTATCCAGTGGGCATATGAAATTCAAACATTCCTGAGGAATTCATTGTCCTTTGTAGTTTAGTTTGAATTTCGGTGATCTTGGTGTGCATATATATCAGTCACAAGAAAATGCTATGCTCCATCAAATGCTCATTCCAGATTCTTCATCTATTTTAAGAAGTCAAATTTTTTTCAACAGTCTCATTTTTGTTAAATTAAACCCTCTGAAAAGGAATGTCAAGCTTCTATACATAAGCAGTCTTTGCTATGCTCTGTGAGGTATACAGAATAAAGTTAATTCCACTTCCACAGTGAGTAAACATCAAATGAGATTTTCTGTTCTCTTCTAATAAAGAGTTTTAATCTTGCCTACAGGCCTTTATCATGAAAAAACTCTAAGTGCTTCTGCTAGGTCATTTGTGCAGGTCAAAAGAAGAGAAGCAGGCTCAGGAGGCTGAGCACTTAGGAGGTCTATTACGCTGGTATTTTCACTGGGACACAGCAGCCATCTGCCAACTTCCTTCATTGCCAGTCCTCAAGGCTTAATGATAACAACCTTGGGAACAAGATCTCCTTCATTTCCTTCTTGTAGAGTAAGTCCTATTCTGGCAACTTACACCCAGGATAGTTATTTTGACTTAAGTGGTCTGTACCTACCAAAAGCATGCTTACTCTTCAAATTTAAGCATCTCTGATTCATAAAATAGATTTAGAGCTCACCTTTGAGAATAGTGCTTGTTGTCACATACTTGAAGACTTAGAAAATTACCATCATCATCCAGTCCTCATTATTTTGAGAAAGAACTTTGAGTCTTTGCAGTAAGAAAATCTTTACTTAGGGTCTCTCATTCAAGTTAATTTGCCTGGGACTGAGAGCCAAGTCTAAACCAAAGTGAATGGATACCAGAAGTAGGGGCTAAAAGACTTAGAACTTGTATATAGATATACATACACACAATCTTATTTTGCAGCATTTGTCAGTGTTCCTATTCAGGGAAAGAGAAAACAAACTCGAGCCAGGTATAGTGGCATATGCTTGTAATCTCAGTACTTGAGAGGTTAAGACAGGAGGATCACAGATTCACAGCCAGCCTCAGCTATTAGTGAAGCCCTCTGTAACTTAGTTAGACCCTGTTTCACAATAAAGAATTAAAAATAGGGCTAGAGGTGTAGCTGAGAAGTAGAATGCCCCTGGGTTCAATCTCTAATACCAAAAAAAAAAAAAAAAAAACCTTGAAATCCTCTCTTTATATAATCTGAAGGTTGCTCCTATTCATAGTCATTAATAACTAAGAAAAAACTATGTATTATCTATCCCTAAATATAATAATGATCAGTTCTAACTTCATTTCTGACTGTTTTCCATTTCTATTTTCTTTATTTTGATAATTCATTTTTTCAAATATGTATTGAGGATTAAGGGCCAGATCCCTTTAGAGGCAATAGATGCAGCAGCAAATAAGATAGACAAGCTCCCTATTATCACAGATCTTCTAGTCTGGAGGGGAATATTGATGGTAAACAAGTTAAAAGCAGATATAATATCATTTCATAAAGTGAAGAAATAAATCCTAGGAATGCACTGGAGATTCAAGAGGTGACAGCCACACACACCTGGGGCTGAGGGTCAGGAGCAATTTTCTCAGGGGGCTGGCCTAGAGCTGAGATTAAATCACAGGAAGCAGGCACTCATAGATTCAGAGTGTTCTAGACAGAGAGAACAGGAAATGCCCTTCTAAAATGGAAAGAATTTGGCACATTCAAGGAACAAAAGGAAGCTTGGAATGACTATGGAGAAGGCAGGGAAGAATGGAAAGGGATGATATCAGATTATGACAGATTACACAGGGCCGTGAAAATCATTTGAAAGAGTTGGATTTTATTCTAAATACAGTCAGAAGCCACTAAAAATGTAATCAAGGAGAGGATATGATCTTATTATTTGTGTGTTTGTTTGTTTATGTCTGTATGTAGTACTGGGGAGTGAACCCAGGGATGTTCCCCCTCTGAGCTACACCCCCAGCCATTTTTATTTTGTTCTGTTTTGAAATAGGGCAGTGCTAAGTTGGCAAGGGTCTCACTGAGTTGCTGAGACTGTCCTCAAATCTGTGTTCCTCCTATCTCAGGCTCCTAAGTGCTGGCATTACAAGCATGTGTCACTATGCCCAGATCTGATCTGATTTATATTTTTAAACATCCCTCTATCTTCTGGAACCAGAGTGATGATTCACACCAAATATCTGCTTTATATTTTAAATTTTCGTTGTAGTTTCTGGGACCAGAGTGGTGGTTCACACTAGGTATCTATTTTAGTGGATCAGGAGTTCAAGGGAGCTAGACCTTCTCTGGACATTGGTGACCTCTGGCTACTTCACCCAGTGGACTGTGTGAGGGACCTCATTCACCATCCACAGCTCACAGGTGAGGCTTGCAGCAGCCTGTCTCCCAAACAGGAAGATGGGAGATATTTCAGGTCACTCTTCCTGACATGTCAAGCCATGTCATTGCATGAAATAAAAATCAACAATGCAAGGAAATCCACCAGTTGGATAGGTTATCGCTGGACTCTGATAGAAGATAGAATGCAATAGAAATCTATAAGATGCTGAAGAAACCTAGAGTGCAGAGAGAAGGAAGATAATAAATCCTGGTTTGTAGCATTGAGTGATCACACAAAGAAGTAGCAAGTCAATCTTCACTGAATATAAATGTGAAACATAATAGATTGCTGCCTAGCAAAAGAGAAAAACACTTTATCACCTACAGTATTTCTGATTGTTTCTTAGTTAGACCATAGTGATTGATATTTCCATAAAGTGACTGATATTGTTTGAAAGGCACATTTTTATAGGCTCTAATCCTGTAAATGTTCTTTCTAATGGTCATGAGTTCTCGACAAGCTGAAGCAAGGAACCAAAAACAAATCTTCAAGGTGAAATAGAGGCCAATCCTGTGAAAAGAAAAGGAAAACAACGTGTTCATCATTTCTTATAACTGTATCACTTCACCTTCCCAGAAGCCTACCAACGAAGGGTACTGTCCCCTTAAGATGGAGAAATTGAGGCTCATAAATGTTAGCAGCTTGCCCATTATCACAATAAAGTCAGCATCAGAACCGTCTATACTCACAGTTATGCCTAAGTCCAGGCCCTGAGTTTTTTCTAATGTACCAGGCAAGATCAAAACCTTCAGTAAAGTATTTGGATACAATATAAAGTAAAAAAAAAAAAGTAAAAGTATAAAGTAAAAGTATAAAGTAAAAGTATAAAGTATTTGGATACACTTCTAAAGTAAAAGTACAAAGAAGAAAATTTAATGACTTAAAATTTAATCATTTAATAAGCTTTACTTTGTACTTAAGTCTTTTCTAATCTTCCAACTCTCTGCTTCTCCCTTTTCTATTTTCCATTCTCTCCTTCCCTTTGAATCCTTTCAGTTTACTAACTGTAACATTCAGTTTCTCATATATTTATTCAATAACTCTTTTGACAAATGTCTATTAAGGATCTACTCTGTAATCAGACATCATTTTAGGTTCTAGAGCAATGAAAGGATAGTTTCTACCGGCATGCAATTTACAATCTCATAACTATAATTATAACTTGTTTCTTAACATATATAACTTGCTAATTTAATACTTTGTACATTTTATGAGTGAATATTGTCTCCAAGGTAAATTGAACCTCCTTGGGATAAGAAAACACATAATTTCAGTATGATCCAACACACAGTATTGCTTATTACAATTCTCAGAAAATACAAAAAGGCATGAGACTGACCTTAGGTTTTCATATCAATACCCAGTCTTATATTCTTTATATCAAAAATAGCATCACTTATGCAGGACAGAGTCCTATTGATGAGCACATTATTGATTTATGAATATTCTGTTATATTCCATTTCATTTCATGCCAGACTATTTTAATTTAAAATATATAATGTAGTCGAAATTTTACCTAAGTACTATAGTTTATAGTCTGATCAGGAAGAAATGAAGTCTACTCTATATTAAAGCAGTTCCTAAGCAGGATAGAATAAAGAACTATTATGAGACACAATCAAAAGAGGAGAAATTATAGTGAAATAGGTATCATGTGTTAACTCAGAATGAATAACATTTTATATCTATAGCTTGCACAGTAGCTGGTACATAGTATATGCTAAAAATTATTTGCCTGATGAATAAGTGGTGTTGAGAGCACTTGGGAATGAAAGGTAGTTGCATGAAGAAGGAGCACTAGACTGTGAGTCCAGTGACCTGGATTCCACTCTTCAGATAGTACCCTTTACTTTCATGGGTTTTGGTTTCTTCACATATAAAGTAAGGCCAGTATTATCCAACATTCAGTGCATGAATAGCAATGCAAAGCAAGTACTATAAGTAATATATTTGTTGTGACATGATTCGCTAGACTTCTCCCAATGCCTAAACAGAGATAAATATGCATTTATTATAAAACTTTCAATAGAAAACTGCTAATTGCAATAATGTATACAAATCAACTCTCAATATATAGAATTACAGCATATATTATAAAAATTATGATGCACAAGAATTAGTATTTTGGGGGTAAAACTTTGATTACTTTTTGATATTCTCTGTTCACCTAAAGTCATCAGTTTATTTTATGAACTAAAAAAATCAATTCCATGTTTGAAAAAAAAAAAACATGACTTCCTTATGATTTTCAAGAGAACTCCCTTTTTCCTTTGATGACCTTTTAGTTTCTATTTTCTCTTTATTTCAACTCAATGACTACTTTAAGCCACTTACAATCCTTTACTAATCCTCAGGGAAATAGAAATCAATCTAAACATGTCTTTGCCATTTGACATTCCTAGATGGACTTGTGAGTGTACATAAATGAGAATAAAAGAATCTACTTGCAGAAAAGTATCTATCCAGCCTCAAAAGAAATCATGGACACATATCATTTCTTTTTAAGCAAGTCCTTTTAGCTCTGCTATCAGGCTTACTCTGCAGCCTCGTCTCTTATTAACCTACTTCTAGTACAATATGTCCCAGCTATAGTGAACATGGTGCATGGTTTCCTGATTCAACATGCATGTTCTTGCCCATGGTGACCCTTCTGCAAAAATTCCCTCTCAGCTGCCTCCTTAGTGTAATTGCTCCTAGTTATCTTTCAGAATTAAACTCTGGCATTACCTTCTTTAAGGAAGGTTCTTGGCCCTACCTGTCCAAGTATGTATTGGGATATCCCCCCTTGTGCAAGCCTCTGTAAGTATTCATCTATTTATTTATTTAAGTACTGGGGATTGAAGCCAGGGGCATTCTACCTCCTAGCTACACCCCTAGTCCTATTTTTTATTCTTTATTTTGAAACAGGGTCTCACTAACTTGTGGAGGGCCTCACTAAGTAGCTGAGGCTATCTGTGAACCTGAATTCTCCAGTCTCAGCCCCCCAAGAACTTGGATTACAAGTGTGCACCACCACACCCTGCTTAGTGTTCATCTTTCTGTGTGTGTGTTTCTCACATTGGATTGGCTCTTGGAAGGCAGGAACCATCTCTTATTTATCTTCCTCATTCCAACACAAAAGCACACAGTATGTGTGCAAGAAATGTTCATTGTTGAGTGAATTAATATGCCAATAATGAATGAGAAAATATCTGTGGGAAAAAATTTAAGAGGATAAACTAAAGATAAATCCTCAATATATTTCTTTTCTCATAGTATGTTCCCCAAATAGAGGATTTTCTTCAGCTTTCCACTGCAATACAAGTTTCATGAGAGCAGAAATTATGCTGTTCTTTTGTAATTTTCCTGATAGCCCACACTGAATAAAGAACTTTAAAATTGTTATAATGAAAATTAAAGAATGTGTGACTCCTTTTCCTCCAAGGATATTTAAAATTCTCATAATGTAGGCTTTAACCATGTCTACAAGACCACCTAGAAGGTAACTGTGGTGAGATGATAATTTACCTAAATGCTCCATGCAAACATGTTTGTGAGAGGTCTCACACCACACATAGAAATGCAAGCATAGATCTTTAAAACATATATTTGAAGAGTTTGGAGCTTGAGCTCTTTATTTCACTCATGATGCCAATAAGACATAGAGTTTGGCTGAGTTGTTTCAGACTGCACAGCTACTTAGAAGCCTCAAGTGGAGGTAGCCATAGGGATTAGCAGAATTCCCCAATTGACTTGAAAATGGACATCCCGGAGTGTCTCAAGCCAAGATAATCCTTAATTACCCTGCCTCATGTTTATTCATTTGTTTATTTTTTATTGGTGCATTGTAATAATACGTCATGATAAAGTTCAGAGTTCACAATCACACAGCACTCAGTGAGCCTCCTTCCAACTCTCACCCTGCTCCCTCACCCCCCTCATGAACAACATTGAGATTGACATTGATAAATTTGTATATGTACATCACGTCCTTAAGTCTCTCTCCCACCCACCGCCTCCCTTCATTAGGCCTCCTCCATCACTCCACTAGGGTTTCTCCTCCTTTGTCTAGAGTCCCTTGGGTATCCCAATTTTCTTTAGCTTGCACATATGAGGAAAACATCTGACTTTTCATTTTTTGACTGACTAATCTCATGTAGCATAATATTCTCCAGTTCCATCCATTACCTGCAGATGACAATTTGTTCTTCTTCATGGCTGAGTAGAATTTATTCATATATATATATATATATATATATATATATATGTATATATATGTATATATATATCCCATAATTTTGTAATCCATTCATTTGTTGATGGACACCTAGCTGGTTCAGTGTTACTATGGTAGTCTGGTTTCAATCTCTTCGGGTAGATACCCAGGAGTGGTATGGCTGGTTCATACAGTAGATTCATTCCCATTCTTCTGAGAAATTCTTCTTAAATCCTTGTTTTTCCTTCTAGTATTTACAAAATTAGACACTCAGAGAAGAATAAGGATAATTAGTAATAATTTGGATAAAAATTTTATCTTACATATAAAGAACTTTAGATGATACTTGAAGAATTGTTTGGCAATGTTAAATGGTGTATGAGAGAGATTCAGAGAGAGGCTCTAGGAGTGTTTGAGAAATTTTAGTGCTACCTGCTATTTGAATAAGTGCAGAACACAAAACAGAAGTCCTGGATATCTGAGTTCATTTTAATATGAGAATTAAAGTGATACCAGGGCACTTCAATTATAGTTGTTGCCTCAATAATGTTAGACAACACACACCCAGACCCAGTGAAATACAATAAGCTTTTGTTCTCATGCTCTCGAGTCTATAGGCTGGCTGTAAATTGGCTAATCTTGACTGAGCACAGCTGTTTCAGACTGAAGATCCCACTAGTCTTGGTTTCTCAGTGGGGGAGGGAGGGAGAGAGAGAGAGAGAAAGACAGAGACAGAGAGAGAGAGAGAGAGAGAGAGAGAGAGAGAGAGAGAGAGAGAGAGAGAGAGAGATCATTCTGTTATTCTGGAGCCCACACTGAAGAGAAAGCAGCTACCTGGAGGAAACTCTTCTAATAAAAAGGCAAGCTCTACCACACAAGTCTTTGCTCACTTTATACCACTGGCATCCCATTGGCAGAGCAGGTTACATAACTAGCCCAAATCAATGAAATAGGAAGTATACTCTTTCCATAGGAAGGATGTGGAGGAAAGGAGAGTAAGTACATTAGAAGCTCAACTGACCCATTCAGTCAATAATGGCCAAATTCCTTGGTTAACCCCCAAACAGTACTCAGTCAAATTCAAATGGTTTGTAAAGACATCCTAAAATTTGTGGGGGGGGGGGGTGGTAAAATTTTGTAACAAGGGAATGGAAGTAGAGAAGGAAGGTTTCCCTATAATATTTTCTGATGTTAGCAAGCCAATGCTAGAAAAATCCATCTTTTTCCCTTTCCAAGTTTATTTTATTCTTTACTATACCTTTAGTATACCCTTATTGATGTATTGTAATTATGCATCTTAATGAGTTTCAGAGTAACAGAAACATACGTGCACATGCACGCAGTATTTGGAGTATTTCCCTGTGGAGCTGACCCAGCTCCCTCCTCCTCCCAAACATGTTATTGAGATTGGTACTGATAACTTCATGTATGAACATAGCATTATTTGGATTGTTTCCTTTATCAAGTCTCCTTTTTCCCTTCCACACCTCCCTCCCCAAATCCCCTGCCACGAATTCACTGTTCTCTCCTCATTTATCTGAAGTTTCTTTTGTATCCCAATTTCTTTTCTAGCCTCCACATATCAAGGAAAACATACAACTCTTCACTTTCTGAGACTAGTTAATCTCACTCAGCACAATATTCTCTAGTTATATCTATTTTCCTGCAAATGACATAATTTTGTATTTCTTTATGGCTGAGAAAATTCCATTGTGCATGTATACCACACTTTTGTAATACATTATCTGTTGACAGACACCTACACTGGTACCATAGTTTGGCTATTTTCCTAACCCTTTTCCCATTTTAGACCAACACTTCATCCTGACCTTCCTCTAGCACTACCAGGCCTATCTGCTTCCCACTTTAAACAATGTGTTTTTTACTGTGGGATTACATATGAGATTATCATATTTTACCATTAAAATTGATTTCTTATTAACAAATTTAAGTACTAAAATATTAGCAATATTACTGCCTTCAGATTAAGAAGTATTGATTTGTCACATTTATTTTGAAATCATATAATTAAATGTTTACCTAGGATACTCTCAATATATACTTGACATCCCAGCATAATAATTAATTGTATTCTTTTTACTCTCAAATTTATCCTCATTTAGATAATAAATTATATGATGGCTCTAATTATAAAAGACCACATAGTGATATATAGACCATCAGTGACTTATTCAGCCTGACCTAATTTTGAGTGAAAACCAACTAAATTACCAAGGATTTTATAATTATTTAAAATCACATTAACATTTTATTTGTATAATCGGACTATCATTTACATTTGTCCAGTTCTAATAACTTCTTTCTCAGTATCCTAGAAATATATTTGCCTCTCTCATCAGAATCTATAATAATGCATTGTGTTTATTGAAATTGTTTTCCTGATCAACTTTCTGAAATTCCACAGAATCAGAATACTCTTAGAAAATATCTTCTTTATTAATTATACTTTTCTTATTAACTGAAAATATTTTAGTCCCCAAACCTTATAGTTACAAATCTCTAATTTTAAATGTTTGTGTACTTTACTACATTATCATATACTGTAACAATAATTCAATAGTTCTCTGAATTAAAGATAATCATAAATATATGCTACATTAAAAGTTGAGGTGAACTATAATAAATTCAGGAAAACTTTAGAAGCTCTTATAGCCTTTAAACTCAATTTCTTTCTTGTTTTATTATTTTAGTTAATTTCCAAATGTCCCATACAAATATAAATCAAAGGAAAAACTAAATTATAAGAATGTATGAATCATGAAAGAATAAATCGGTTATAATAGAATAAGTGTTTTACTGTGTTCTAGTTAGTTGAAGTAAAATCATAGACAGAAAAATGACTAAGAATTTTATCTTCCCATAATTTAACTCACTGATTGTTGATGTTGAATATACATCGGAATCACCTGGAGACTTTAAAATTGCCTGAGCCCACCACTGCATGGATTGTGCTGGCTGTGAGGGGCCTGATCCTACTTAGTATTTCCACCTCACTCCCTGGGTGACTCTAACAGGGTTGAAAGCCATTATTCCTAAATTTCAGTCCCTGAACAGCTTGAACTTAACCCCTCCTTTAAGTTTCCCTGTATAGTTCTGCTTGAAGTAATGTTTTACACTCCAAACTACCATAACCACCTATATCTTCTCTGTCACTCCTAGATTTACCTAGAAATCAAGTTATTTGTGAACATGCATTATGTCTGCTACTCAGCTACATCTATGTGTTTGAAAACATTTGTTGGCACATATTAAATCCTCATTACCTGTTTATATATGAGAAATAAATGTACACACTTTCCCACCTTCCCTACTCTTATTGGCATGCCCTACCCCACTCCCTGCCCCCTTCTTCTCCCTTCCCCATAAAAATAGTCAGCTCAGGTGCCCAGGTACTGTATTCAACTTTTAAAATACATAGAAAAGACAAAACTTTTTCAAAAGAGGGTCATATTCTTAGCATACCATTCATGAACAGCAAAATTAGAACTGTAAAATCTGACTTACCATTGGTTAAGTAAGACTGCCAATTTGCTGGTGCTTATTCCACATCTATATGTTTAGTCCTTGAATAAGAAAAGGGCCACTCATCATTATATTATCTTTCACTTTGCACAGGGTGCATGGTTCTGATCCAAGATCAATTTAATGCATATACCCTATTTCATGTATTGCTATGACACCACATGACAGCTAAATTCTAAGTGTCATATTATTTCAGCTTTGAAAATATCACTTTCAATTCTAGACAAGTTAATATTTCAAACTGTGAATATTTCAAATAATGGTAAACTTCCTTTCATGGTGACAGATCATTTCTTACCTGTCTAAATTCAGGTATTTTAGTTTTATCATTAAATGAGATAAATGCACACTTTCTGCCCCTCTTACAAATAATAAGATGAATGAATTCTTTAAAACCCTATAGGAATATAGAGGTCCATGTCTTGAAGGACTCAAATGAGGCAGATTAGAGGAATAATTATTGGATTGCTAGAACATTTTAGAATGAGCAGTCACCTACTGATTATTTGGACTAAACAGATGGAGAACAGCCCTGATCATGATGCCCTGCCCAGAATGGAGAGTTTGAAAGGTAAAGAATGAATGGAGCACAATCTCTTACCCCTTGCTGGCTTTCCAGTTCCTTGTGATGCTCTTAGGATGTAATGACCAGAGGTTCCACGGGGCTTTCTCTTATTTCCTGAAGCTGAGGCTCTTCTTGGTGTCTTGAGACTCTTTGTGCCCTCATTTGTCACTCAATTCCTCTAGATTGTTCCATCCCAAAGAGTCCTCAATTACCATTCTGACTACAGAGGGCGCCATAGAAAGAAACTGAAGCCAGGTAATCTCAAGGTTGTTCACATCCTTGCCTCCCTTTGTTAGGCCCCTACTCTGAACTCACACCCTTTCCTATACTCATGTCTGCTCACTCTGGCCCTCCTTGTCCTAGAATGTACCGTGCTTATGAGATCAGAACATGAATTGTTGTGTGCTGCATAATTAACAGTTTACTTGACCTTCTTACCATCTAAAAAGTGAATCCCTTGAAGGCAAGTACTCTATCTTCATTATACTTTAAATTCACAACATTGAATCTAATAAGTATCAGAGAGTAGACAAAATGTTTGATGAATATAGTATTGGGAGAAAGTATTGGGAGGGAAGAAGAAAATATTACAAGAAAAAAAAACTTCTAAAAGGAAAATAGGTGTGCTGATGGATGGGGAAAGCTCAGATTTCTTCTCCAGTGTACAATGGTTTAAATTGCCACAGTGGCAACTAATTCTAAGGCTTTATATTCATAATTCATTTTGGTCTTTTCTCCCAGAACTCCAGAACTCTAGATGGTTGATCACAGCACAGAATTCTCTTTAAATTCTGAGCCTGGCAGAAGTATGAAATCTTTCTTTCTCTCCTTCAACACTAAGGAGTTGTTTGCATTATGCTAAAAAGACAAAACCATTTTGCGGCTGTACTCTTCATAAATATGCACCTTACATACTTGCTGAACACTGCAAAAATTTAACATCCCTTTTGCACTAGATTTCTCTAGAGAAACAAGAACACAGATTTAAAAAGAAGGATTTTTAATAGCTGCAGAAATCTTTGGCTCAAAAACAACATATCAGAAAAGATGCATTAAATTAAGTCCAGTCTATAGTCTAAGATTAAAGACTTGTCAAGACACCCTTTTCATGAATATTTAAGTGGTAAATTCTTAGAGCCTCCCCCCCTATCTTTACATTATAAAATAGGGACAACCACCCAACCTTACTCACAAGATGATCAAATTCTGCATTCAAGAATTTATTCAGACAAATCTCTTTTTAATGTGATTCTGTTCTATTTATACTACTGTACACAAAAGTCTTAGCCCTCCTAGAACTTACATTCTAGTGAAAATTACATTAAAGCAGAAATTAGACAAGAAGAAGATTTTCAGTTGGGCAAGGTGGCACCTACCTGTAATCCTAGTACTTGGGAGGCTGAGAGAGGAGGATCATAGCTTCAAAGCCAGCCTCAGCAACTTAGCAAGATCCTCAGCAACTAAACAAGACTCTGTTTCCAAGTAAAAAATAAAATATGACCAGGAGTGTAGCTCAGAGATAGAATTCCCCTGGGTTCAATCCCCAGCACCAGAAC
>PVLC010025625.1:0-23241 GCA_004027655.1 Graphiurus murinus | reverse complement strand
TTTTTTTTTTTTTTTCATTTTTAAACAGGATCTTATTAGGTTGATGAGTTTCACTACTTGCTAAGGCTGTCCTCGAACCTGTGATCCTCCCATCTCAGCCTCCCAAGTACTGGGATTACAAACTGAGACCACTACCACACCAGGTTCTAAAATCGTTACCTTTTTTTTCTTTTTGGTACTGAGGATGGAACCCAGGAGCATTCTACCTCTGAGCTATACCCCCAGCCTTATTTTTCTTCATTTCGAAACAGGGTGCAGAGGGCCTCACTAAGTAGCTAAGGCTGGTCATGAACCTGCAGTCCTCTTGTCTCAGGGTCCCAAATACTGAGATTACAAGTGTGTGCCACCACACTCAACTAAGTCATTACCTTTTTAAACTCCAGTCTTGTAACAAAGGCAAGAAAGCTATTTTATTTCTATTTGGCTACAACAGACAAACACCAAGTATCTTAGGAATGCACAAGGAAAAGTCTCTGCCCCAAATGATACTGTATCAAGAGACAAGAATAAGCCGGGCGTGGTGGCGCACGCTTGTAATCCCAGCATCGGCCAGCCTCAGCTACCTAGTGAGGCACTCCGCAACTTAGTGAGACTCGGTTTCAAAATAAAGAATAAAAAATAGGGCTGGGGGTATAGCTCGGAGGTAGAATGCCCCTGAGTTCAATCCCCAGTACCGCAACAAAAAAAAAAAGAGACAAGAATACTGAGTGGTAGGACTGTGGGTTCAGACAAAATACTTTCTGAAGGTACTGACAAAATCGAGCTTGTCAGGATAGGCAAGCAGTAATCAAGGGGATAGCTAGGAGAAAGATACTGACATCTAGGACCATGATTCTTAAAAGGCACAACAAATACTTCAGGGGGTTGTATGGAACAGTCAACAATTTCTAGTTCCAAATATAAAAAATAAGCCGGGTGTGGTGGCGCACGCTTGTAATCCCAGCATTCGGGAGGCTGAGACCGGAGGATCCGGGTTCGCGGCCAGCCTCAGCTACCTAGTGAGGCACTCCGCAATTTAGTGAGACTCGGTTTCAAAATAAATAAAAAATAGGGCTGGGGGTATAGCTCGGAGGTAGAATGCCCCTGAGTTCAATCCCCAGTACCGCAAAAAAAAAAAAATAAATAAAAATAAAATAAAAAATAAACCACTGTTGTTTTGAATAATCTTAAGGCTTTAATGTCCTAAGAGTATATTAAAATTACATAGTGGCTCAAGCTCCAAATTTCATGGATTGCCTACATGCATAGATATAAAATTCTTCTCCTCAATAGCAAGAGCACTTAGTAGCTTTTATTCAGACCTTTGAAAAGCAGAGGTCAGGATCACCAAGCTAGGCATGGTGGCACATGTCTATAATCCCAATTCTTGGAAGGATGAGACAGGATCCCAGGTTCAAGACTAGCCTCAGCAACTCTGTGGGACCTTGTTTTGTTTTTCTTTTCTTTTTGCAGTACTAGGATTGAACCCAGGAGCATTCTACCTCCAAGTTACAACCCCAGGAGCCTTGTTATTTATTTATTTATTTGTTTTTTTCTGTGGTACTGGGGACTGAACCCAGAGACATTCTACCTCCAAGCTACACTCCCAGCCTGATTTTATTTCT
The DNA here is from genome assembly GCA_004027655.1 of Graphiurus murinus. Taxonomy (NCBI): domain Eukaryota; kingdom Metazoa; phylum Chordata; class Mammalia; order Rodentia; family Gliridae; genus Graphiurus; species Graphiurus murinus. The sequence goes on along the minus strand of PVLC010025625.1, from coordinate 21,637 downwards.
TATTGGAAACAAAGTCTCACTAGGCTGCTGAGAGAGCCTCACTAAGCTTTCAACCTGCCATCCTCCTGTCTCAGTCTCTCAGGTACTGGAATTACAGATGGGCATTGAGCCTGGATTAGTCTTCATTTTTGGAAACAGGGTCCCACTAAACTGGGGAGGGCCTCATTAAGTAGCCGAGGCTGGCCACGAACCCATGATCCTCCTGCCTCAGCCTCCCAAGTACTAGGATTACAAGCGTGAGCCACCATACCCAGTTTGTGAGACCTTGTTTCAACACAAAAAATAAAAAGGGCTGGAGGTATACCTCAGTGGTAGAATCCCCAAATTCAATCTCCAGTACAAAAAAAAAAAAAAAAAGGTGAGGGTCACTAAATGTCAAGTGTACTCACCTTCATCCTCCTCTTCATCATCCACACCATCTACCTCTGCATCTGAGTCAGGGGCTTCCCGGTCCTCTCGGTCATAGCCATCCAGATAGGTCAACTGGGGCAGGAGTTTGAAGACACTCTCTCGGTAGTCATTCAAGTTAGTGACCTCACAGTTAAATAGATCCAGGCTTTTCAGACAATCCAGCTTTTTCTAAAGAAAATGATCAAAAAACAGTTCCTAGATTTTACCTGAAGATGTAAATTCTAGCTCTAGCAAATGGCTGCTACCTACTCAGCCTTGTACACAGGAAAACACCATCAAGTACCATGCCACCTTACATCTGCCTACTAGACTTCAACCCCTCCCTTCCTACTTCGCTTCTAAAGCCTAGAGACTCTTTTTCTGGCAGCATTAGCAGTCCAAAGAAATGTACATTTGAGATAATTTTTATTAAAACAAAATAGTTTCAAAGCATGAGACAATCAGTTTAATAAACTTAGTTAAAACCATACAGGGGAACATTTAGAGATCTCAACCTCAAGATGCTTCTCATTTTACTCGGGGATAGAGATGTGAAATAGAGTATGAGGAATAGCAATGCAGACAAACTTTCAGAGAAGACAAGTCAATACAGGGTGGGGAAAAAGATGAGGACTCAGAGATGAAATTTTAGAAATACAGAAACATTACACTTTTCTTCTTTTTCAAGTTCTGGGAAAAAGACACTATAATAGGATTTTCTGATGTAAAATGCTTATCTTGCCATACCTTGAAATTTTGCTGCAGAACCTTATTGTTTGAAATTATCAACTGCATCTAAGATCTAAAACATTTGGGCCAAGGAAAGTTTTCTGAGTGACCTCGTGATAAGGAAAATGTCTCATGTCTTACACTCCAATCTTCTTTAGTTATATCAGTATGTAAGTATTTCAATAAATACTTATACTCTTATACAAATTAAGAGATTGTGGACAGAGATAGTATTACAGGCAAGTCAAGAGACAGCAACAGGAAATGACAGCAGACCCTTGTAGACAGGAAAGGAGGGAGCAGCCGAAAAAAAGCAAATACAAAATGTGTAGTAGTGCACAGCCTGGTGCTTCCGAAACAGGGCAATAAGCCTGGAGTACATATGACTATATAATTCCATAAGTGCAACCTTTAATGTTCTGATTCTAGAGAAAAAGCCTGGTATTCTCTAAGGAAATTACACTTAAAATACAACAAAACCAAGCAAACAAAAACAAACAAACATTAAGAGGACTTCTGTATGAAATGCATTCTTTAAAAAAAAAAAAAAAAAAAGTTGCTGCTTTACTTGGAAAGCTATTGCAACAATCACAAGGACCTGGAAAGAAAGGCAGACAAAACAAGACTGTTTTCAGGACTTGAGTTATTGATGTAATTCTGGGGCGATACAAACTCATTTGAAACCCCACTTTAAAGCAATAGAGCAGGGGTTGGCAAACCATAGTCCACTGGCCAATTCTGGCTCACCACCTGTTTTTGTAAAATAAAGTTTCCTTGGAACACAGCCACACTCTTCTGTTCATGTATTATGCATGGCTCCTTCTGTGCTACAACGGCAGAGCTGAGTAATGTGACAGGACTGTGTGGCCCACAAAGCCTCCTAGAGCAGCGGGCTGCTGCACTGTGCACTAAGAACCTTCACCTCCCTGCCTGGGAAGAGGCTCCCGAACTGGCTTGTTCTCAGAGTAACCCTTACGAACTAAGAGCCAGGAAGGACACAGTGCGGGGGTACAGCCACAGGCAAATGTTGTACCCCTCAAACACATACAATTTTTGAATTTGTGGATCAAATAATGTGCTTACATAAGCCAACTCTGATGTTTTAAGAAAGCCTTCCTCAGTCCTTCTAGTCCTTGGGAGAGCTGCTTTTGTATCAAGTAACTTTCAGATTAGGTTTCCTACCAGGCTGGCCCTGACATACAGAAGCCCAGGTATAACTTTTGCCACAGAGGGAAAAATTGCTGCAATTTTCCCCAGACAAAAAACCAGCACACTGTACTGGCTTTCACTTCACCAAGGCTGACTATACCAGTTAAGATACAATCACATAAATAAATTTAGGCGGCTTTCCCAAAGAGGCTTAGTCTAAAATTCTTTACTTAAAAGGAATGAACCATTTACATCTCAAAATTATTTCCTAGGAATAGGTACACAAAAATACATTCTTTTAATGTTTATCTAATGCTTTATAATACTCACCCCCTCACCCCCCCCCCCCTTAACTATTTTAGTATATAGGGCCATCAAGGCTCTCAGTTCTGAGATTTTGGGCTACTCTCTGGCAAAGCAACCATCATCAAATAATTTGGACATGCTAAACAGCATGCCAGAAAAATGAAGTGAAAGCAAGTAAAGAACAATAAATCCCAAATAACTGCAGCACTCTAGCTAGTCTTGTTTAAAGTAGTGCTTTAAGGCCCACCCTGCACAAAATACAGATTTCAGGATCCCAATGTAATGTGTAAACACTGCTAAAAAAAAAAAAAAAAAAACTACAACTCTACCATACCAGAAGTTTGACCTAAGCTAATAGGCTAGCCATAATAAACAGTAAACATTTTATTAACAATAATTTTGCTTGCCTTCTTAGAATTTAGAAGGGCTTTGGGGGATGGTTTGGATGGCCCAGGTCTCTTAAAAAAGGTGTCCAAGGAAGTTTGAATTGATGCCTTCTTTGTCTCTCGATTAATGTCCCTGTAGCAAGCAGAGGCATTCACAATCATTGCATTAACAACTGTAAGAACTGGGCTCAACGTAGTGTTCAAAATGTATGTGGTTAATGAGGATGAGGATGGTGTTTTCCCCACTGAAGAATACTTTCAAGAAGTCAAATGAACCCAGTATCTCCCCCCTTCATCTTTTCCTAGATTTGCTTTCTTCCAAATTAGAATCTCAAGGAACCAACCTAGCATCCCCAAAGAATCTGAACAATTATAGAAAACAGTGGGAGCTCCGTTTTTTTCAAATAGCCTTGGTGTGGAGCACTGTGATGCTGTCATAGAGTGTGACTCTGGACAAGGGACTCAGCCTCACCCAAGCTTCCTCAATGTAAAAAAGTATGGGCCATGCTATTTCTATTCACTTTGTAGAAGGATTTTCAACAATAATATGGTAACATGCATAAAGTACCCAGTACAGTGTATGATATGGGCACAGTATATTTTCCAAAAATGGTAAATCCAACAAAGATGACTTCTCATTCACTGTGGTAGGGAGCTAAGACTTTCACAACCACTTTCTCAGGGACCTCACATGTTACAGGCCAGATCAAGAACACTCAGGAAAACCACACAATATTTGCTTCTGTCTGCCTGTGTGCTTGTACAATGACTGACAAACTCTGAAAAAGACGACTAGCTCAGGTTGCCATGAGAATCTGGCAACAGCCAGTCATGTAGCATGGAAAAGTACTATTTGCTACTGTTTGAAGGGGAGAAGCCAGGTGTGGCAGCGCACACAAGTAATGCTAGTGAGTGGGAGGATGAGTCAGGAGGATTACAGGTTCGAAGACAGCTTCAAGTAGGGAGATTCTCAGCAATCTAGCAAGACCCTGCTTCAAAACAAACAAAGGGCTAGGGGTGTAGCTCGGAGGTAGAATGCCCCTGGGTTTAATGCCCTATACCACTAGGGGGGTGGGGGGTTCCTACTATGCTTATAAGTAAGCCAGATTTAAATTAAAAGGTTTGTCATCAACCAATAAACAAAGACTTAGTGTAGCCCACCTGACTGGGGAATTGTTAGCACTTAATTTAGTGCTCCGGTTGGAATTTCTAGCTTAAAGAAATTTGCGTATGGAATTAATTTACATATAGAAAGAATAACAGGTCCTAAAGGCAGTCTGCCATTTATCCCAAGCAATTATATAAGCTCTCTAAACTCAAGTTTCCTCATCTCTAAAAACAGTCATTATCTCTTCTCTGGGTTATGTGAGGATACAATAGACAAATGTTAATGTCCTTGCATACAGAATTCAGTAAGCATCAGCTTAAGCATGGGAAATGAGAGTTGGTTGGAAGGAAAGGAATGGAACCAGTAAAAATGAAGGAGCAAGATTACCTGGCCAGATCTGGAACAGAATAAAGGGCAAACTTTGTGGAAGAGTGAAAAATAGATTCCCAACATTTATAAGAAATATGAGCTATTAAATACAACCCACTTAATAAAATGTAAAACAAAGGGACTCAGTAAAAGGTAATCAAATCTGTCTTACAGCTGAGTCCCTATTATTATTATTATTATTATTATTATTATTATTATTATTATTGCAGTACTGGGGACTGAATCCAAGGGCATTCTACCTCCGAAATACACCCCCAGTCCTATTTTTTATTTCTTATTTTGAAACAGGGTCTCACTAAGTTGAGGAGAACCTCGCTAAGTAACTGAGGCTTGCCTTGAACCTTCAATCTTCCAGTCTCAGCCTCCCAAGTACTGGAATTACAAGCATGTGCCACCATGTTCAGCTTATTCTTTATTTTTGAAACAGGGTCTCACTAAGTTGCAGAGGGCCTCACTGAGTAGCCGAGGCTGGCAGTGAATCTGTGATCCGCCTGTCTCAGCCTCCCAAGTACTGGGATTATAAGCATTTACCACCACGCCTGGCTCTGAGTCCCAATTATTGATTGGGAGGGAGGAAAGACCCTATAATTGTGCAGGAAACCATTAAAAGAAGCCACAATTTAATTGTCTTCCTTTGAAATATCAACAGAATGTTTTTCATAAGTGATGTGGAATCCACAGATTAAAGAGACATCAGACAATGTTTCATCTCTTGGCTTCTGTTCCTCTCTCCTATCTTCAGCCTAATCCTTTCCCTAACACGGCCTGGGGTGGGGGTGGGGCTGCCCCACACCTGCCTCTAACCTGGCTTCAGAAGCTCTTTTTTGGCCACTACAACTTCATGTGAACTGGATTCTCAATTAGCACAGCTTTCCAACCATCAAAACGAAGTTGATGCATTAGCAAAGTTTATCCTCACAGCTACTAGGTAAGGCAGGGATTACTATCTACCCTCTTCATGAATGAGAAAATGGGCCCAGAGAGAAGCAACTTTCCCAAGGTCACACAGCAAGTCTTATATAAGTGTCAATGAAATTTTGCTTAACGTGACTTAATCCCAATCTGTAAATCTGAGGAAGATCTCAGGGTTTCCACACAAAACTTTAGGTAACAATGATCCAGCACAAAATCATGAAGTAGAAGACCTAAAACTCATTGGAGCTGTCCTTGATTGTCTCATCTACAATTTGGATATGCCACTCAAAACACTATTTTGCTGTTGTTAAAAATATTAGTCTAAAATAGTTTGGCCAGTCTGGGGAAAAAAATTAGTAGACATATTTAAGGCTATTATAAATACATGTATTTTAAAAGGGACCCAGAAACCCCAATGGACTCCCCTTTGAAGAAAGCCATCACACTATCAGGCAAGGAAAGCAAAGCCATAACACACGGAGTTGGTTTCTGATCTTTAATATAAGGATTCCTACTGAAAGTTTAAAAAGCCATCACTTTCTCAATCTATTATTCCCAATAATTTCCCCCACTATAAATATGAAAATGAAAATGACCAGTAACTCCCAGTTTCCAAATTCTCGACTACTTACCAAAGGTTCCAAGGTGCTGATATCTTTCAGTTTGTTTCCACTTAAGTTTAGATGTGTGAGATTTGGAAGTTTTTCTGCTAACATGTCCAGACCTCCAAAGATTCTATTGTCACTGAGCTCAAGCTACAAAAGAAAATGCACACAAGCACACACATATAGGAACAAACATCATTAAGATGTTTTGCTTCTTCTGTACTGGGGATTGAACCCAGGGCCTCCCATGTGGTAGGCAAGTACTGAGTTACATCCCCAGCCCTTGTTTTTTTTTGAGACAGACAGGGTCTTGCTAAGTTGCCCAGACTGGCATTGAACTTGTGACCCTCCTGTCTTAACCTCCCTAGCAGCTGAGATTACAAGTGTGTGTCACCATGCCTCATTAAGTTGAGAGCAAACACAGCTCTCAAATACTTATCAAGTAATCCTACTGAACACAGTAGCACACACCTGTAACTGTAGTATTTGGGAAGCTTAGACATAAGGGTCACAAGAGTTCAACAACAGTTTCAGCAACTCAGCACGAACCCGTTTCAAAATAAAAAAAATAAAAAGCTGGGAGTATTAGCCTGAAGGTAGAATACCCCTAGGATTCAATCCCTAGTGCAAAACAAACAAAACCCCCCACAAATAATCCCCATTTCTATCTGGGCAAGTATATTCATCTTGTTCTTAAAACCAAATAAGTAGAGTTTATAGGTCCCAACAGTTGGGGTGGGGTAAGGGAGAAGACAAGATGAGAAGGGCCGTGTTTTCTTAACAAGCTACTAATAATAGTTTGTTCAACCTCTTAACATTAGTGAATACATGTTCTAGCTTAAAAAGTGGGTCAAAACAAATTACAATTCTTAGCAGGGTGTGGTGGCACACGCTTATAATCCCAGTACTTGGGAGGCTGAGACAGGAGGACTGACTGCAAATTTATGGCCAGCCCTAGCTATTTAGTGAGGCCCTCTGCAACTTAGCAAGACCCTGTTTCAAAATAAAGAAGAAAAAAAAAAAAGCTGGTAGTGCAGCATGGAGGTAGAATGTCTCTGGGTTCGATCCCCAGTATCACAAAAAGCAACAACAAAACAAAACACTACCAAAAATTACAATTCTTTAAGAATTGTAATACTTTAAACTGCCAGAAAGGATAAATGGTTTGTGTATTCTGAGCATCTTATTTTGCAGCCAAGGAAAGTTTGCAATGCCCAATTCAAATAAAGTCTGGTTCTAGAGAGTACTAACACATCATGTGTTCAACATCTGGCAGACACTATGACAGACTCCAGAAATTAGCCCATAGGGAGGCTCTAAGATCTCAGGAAAGTGAGTGTGGGGCCTGTGGTATAGCTCAGTGATAAGGTGTTTGCTTAGCATGCTGGAGGCCCCGCGTGGATTCCCAGCACCAAAATGAAAAAGAAAAAAGGTAATGAGGCAATAGTCTCAGGTTTAGGAAACTAGGTCTCTAGAGGCCACTTCTTGCATAAACCTGGCACCAGCCTTTTTTTTTTTTTTTGGGAGTACTGGGGATTGAACTCAGGGGCATTCTACCTCCGAGCTATACCCCCAGCCCTACTTTTTTTTTAATTCTTTATTTTGAAACCAAGTCTCACTAAGTTGCGGAGTGCCTCACTAGGTAGCTGAGGCTGGCCGCGAACCCGGATCCTCCGGTCTCAGCCTCCCAAATGCTTACAAGCGTGCGCCACCATGCCCGGCTATTCCTTATTTTGAAACAGGGCCTCACTAAGTTGTGCAGGGCCTTACTAAGTAGCTGAGGCTGGCCACGAACCTGTGATTCTCCTGTCTCAGCCTCCCAAGTACTGGGATTACAAGCGTGCGCCACCACGCCCGGTTGGCACTAGCTTTAAAACAAACAAACAAAAAAAACCTCATCTAACTTCTTGGCTACAGGTCAAGCAGCACAGGCGAGGGGGCATGCCAATGAATGGATAAGCCTTCATCAAGGAGGATTAGAGTCTTAGAGTGCAAAGAACTGGAGCCAAAAGTCACTATAAAGAACAGCTAATTTGAGCTCTTCCTTTTGCAGGTGAAAAAACTAAGGCTGCACAGCAGCCAGTTTCAATTCTGTTTCCTTACACAATACTTAGGTACCAGGCATCATTCAAAGCACTAGAAATACAGACAATTTCTGTGTGTATGTGTGTGTGTGTGTAAGAGAGAGAGAGAAAGATACACTGGGGAATGAACCCAGGGGCATTCTACCTCTAAGTTACACCTGCATTTTGTTTCAAAACAGTCTTACTAGGTTGCTAATGCTGGCCTGGAACCTGCAATCCTCTTGTCTCAGACTCCTAAATACTAGAATTACAGGTGTGTGCTACCACACCTGTAAACTCATTTGATCTCAACAACCTGAGGAGATGTAATTATTAATCCATTGACAAATGAGAAAAAATAACTACAAAGATATTGGCCCAAGATCACACAGCTGTTACAGTGGTGGGCCCATGATTTTAAGCCAGGAAGGCCAGCTTCCTAAGAACCCATGCACCCAACTATGCTACTGTACCTATGTGTACTATATGCAAACTTCATGTACTGAATGAAGCCTTTGGCATCTAATGAAATGCACTACATAATGCAGAGTAGAGAACTTAAAAAAAAATGTAGTCAGTCTAGGATTGAAAGCATACTAGTTGCTGGGCAGGGTGGCATATGCTTGTAATCCCAATGCTTGGGAGGCTGAGACAGAGGACTGCAGGTTCAGGAATAGCTTCAGCAAGTAGTGAGTCTCATCAACCTATAGCAAGACTCTGTTTCCAAATAAAAATAAAATAGGGCTGGGGGTATAGTGCAGAGGTAGAATGCCCCTGGGTTCAATCCCCATACCACACACACAAAAATAAATAAAAATAAAACATACTAGTCTAGCCAAAATAAATAAAAATAAAGCATACATAGTCTAGCCAGGTATATACCTATAATCCCAGCTGAGGCAGAGGACCCCAAATTTAAGGCCATCTTGGGCAACTTAGTGAGACACTGTCTCAAAATGAATTTTTTTTTTCTTCCAGTACTGGGGATTGAACTCGGGCATTCTACCTCCGAGCTACACCCCCAGCCCTATTTTTTATTCTTTATTTTGAAACCGAGTCTCACTAAGTTGCGGAGTGCCTCACTAGGTAGCTGAGGCTGGCCACGAACCCGGATCCTCCAGTCTCAGCCTCCCAAATGCTGGGATTACAAGCATGCGCCAACACGCCCAGCTAAAATGAAATTTAAAAAAGGGCTGGGAAGTCAGGCATGGCAGTGCACACCAGTACTTGGGAGGCTGAGACAGGAGGGACTGCAGGTATGCAGTCAGCTTCAGCAGCCTTGTGAGGCCCTCTGCAACTTAGTGAGACCTTGTTTAAAAATAAAAAGTAAAATAAGGATGGGGGTGTGTCCCAGTGTCACACAAACACAAGAAAAACAGGAGGCATTGTGGTTCCAGAACCAGAGCATACAAAGAACAAAACCTAGTTAGCATCACAATAAGTGTTTACAATTAAATACATTACTTAAAAAATAATTATAGCCAGGTGTGGTGGCAAACGCTTGTAATCCCAGTACTTGGGAGGTGAGATGGAAGGATCTGGGTTCGTGGCCAGCCTCAGCTACTTAGTGAGGCTCTCTGCAACTTAGTGAGACCCTATTTCAAAATAAAGAATAAAAAAAATCGGGCTGGGGATATAGCTCAAAGGTAGAATGCCTCTGGTTCAATCCCCAGTACCACAAAAAAAAAAAAAAAAAAAAAAAAAAAAAATCTTTATACTATTATCCATTGAGCATCCAACATGTATTATTTCCAAACATCACTGAAATTCTGGAAAATCCAATGTTACTCCATTTCTTCAGAATTAAAATCCATTCAAGAGTTATCACAGATGATGAATACTAATGATACCATCACCAATTTCCAGGTGAGGAAACAGGCTGGAAGATGAGTAGCCTGCAAAAGACCACCCATCAAGGAATGACAAGAGCAAGAACCCAACCCAGTCATCTGCCTTTCCAAAGGCATGTGTTTTCTGCTACACTCACTGCTTCCTTAAAGGCAAAATCATACATTTTCCCCTCCCAGGTTGGCTCTCTTTTACTTATGTTAACAAAAAAGCACTTACCTTTTTCAACTTAGGTAGCTTGGGGAGATTTGAAACTGAAAGCAAGCCTACATCTATTAAACTGAGGAACTCTAAGTTCACAAATTCGGCTGTTAGGCCCTCAACTTTTCCATCATTTGATTTGCAATTGTCCAAGACAAGTTCTCGAACCTGTGGATGATAAGGGGGAGGGGGGAGCAAGTTTTCAAGAACATATAGTAAACAGAAAACAAAGGAAAACCACCAACCATAAATACTCTCCAAAACACCCACATAGCCGGACACGGTAGTGCACACTCGTAATCCCAGTGCTTGAGAGGCTGAGACAGGAGGATCACAGGTTCACGGCCAGGCTCAGCAACTTAGTGAGACCCTGTTCCTAAATAAAAAATAAAATAGGTTGTGGGTATAGCTCAGTGGTAGAATTCCCCTGGGTTCAATCCCCAGAACCGCCCCCCCCCCCCGAAAAAGAAAACATCTGGGTTATATGCGAGGAAGATATTTCTAGGGTATGGAACTGATAGACATTACATTAGGTTCCTTTTTCCACCTTAAAGTCTCCTTTCAGAATCCAAATCCATCTATAACCCATGATGATTTGAATACTAATTGTTCAACAGTTTCTACAGATCTGCCCTGATAATCCCTAATTGCAATTCTCACTCTGGTTGACTTTTTTTTTTTGGTGGCACTAGGGATTGAACTTAGGGGCATTCTACCTCCGAGCTATACCCCGTCTTATTTTTTATTCTTTATTTTGAAACAGGGTCTCACTAAGTAGCCGAGGCTGACTACAAACCCAGATCCTCTGGTCTCAGCTTCTCAAGTACTGGGATTACAAGTGTGCGCCACCAAGCACAGCTCTGGATGGCTCTTAAAGCTTACAACTTCAACATGCTTTGCTCTACTTACAGTGATGCAAATTAAAGTTTTATTTATTTATTTATTTAGGCACTGGGGATTGATCCAAGGGGCATTCTACCTCTGGAGCTACACCCCCAGTCCTATTTTTTATTCTTTATTTTGAAACAAGGTCTCACTAAGTTGCAGAGGGCCTCACTAAGTAGCTGAGGCTGGCTTCGAACCCGGATCCTCCAGTCTCAGCCTCCTAAGTACTGGGAGATTACAAGCGTGTACCACCACGCCCAGCTCAAATTAAAGTTTTAAATGACCCACAAAGGTATTTTGTGTAAGTATACCATGATTAATAGTGTTAAACAAGCAGAAATATGGAAGATGCTGAGAATCTAAAAAGATAACAGGAGCTAATAACATCTTTATCCTCTTATATAAAATCCAATGATGCTACTTCTGTTCATTGCTATCAATTATGGAATACTTACTCTTCTTTTTTATTTGGAAACAGGATCTTACTGAAGTGCTGAGACCCTAAGTTGCTGAAGCTAGCCTCGAACTTTCAATCCTCCTGTCTCAGCTTCCCAAGCACTAGGATTACAGAGGTGCACCACTGCGCCTTGCTTCTTATTTCTTGTACTGCTACTCCTTTCTGCTCGTTTACAAAGCAGGAAACAGATTCTGAGCCTGCGATATCCACACCACCATAAATGCCTTACCACTTCTCACTACCTTGTCTACTTCCTCTGCAAAAGCCCTGGTTTCTGGATGCACACAGGCTTATTGTACCTTTTACATCTTCCTTTCCTTCCTTCTACTTTTCTCTAGATATCTTTGTATTCTTCCCTCTTCTGACAAGGAATCAGCACATCTGAAAACTCAAGAGGTCAACTGTGACCTCTTGAGCGATGGGCTCTGGAGATACCTGGGGTCAAATCCTGGTCCTGTCACTTACAACCTGGATTTGGGCAAGTCGCTTAACCTCACTGCCTTAGAATCCCCCAAAGAGATAATAATACCTACCTCATAAAGCTTATATAGTAAATGCTCAGAAAGTAATCTCTGGAGAAAGGGAACAGGGAATGCCAGGGACCTTTGCTATTTATTTTATTCATATCTGCGGTACTGAGGATTGAAACCAGGGGCATTCTACCTCCGAGCTACAGCCCAGATCTATTTTTTATTCTTGCTGAGGCTGGCTGTGAACCTGCGATCCTCCTGCTTCAGCCTCCCAAGTTACTGGGATTACAAGCAGCATGCACCACCACACCTGGCTTTTTTTTTTTTTTTTTTTAAATTAAAGGCTTGTTATTTCTTATTTAAAAAAAAAAGCATCTGGGTGTGGTGGCATATACCTGTAATTCCAGCTGTTTATTCAAGGGCAGTCTAGGTAACTTAGGGAAACCATGTCAACAGTGATACCCAAAGCTAAAAGCATTACTTTCAAAACCAGGAAAGGTTTCCAAAATAAATGCTGTAGTTAAAATGTTGGTGTTTCTCCAAAATTCATGTTAATAATCAATGTTATAGTATTAAGAAGTGGGACTTTTGGGGAATTAACAAAAACAGGAAGATTAGTGACTAAAGAGGTTGGATGGAGTGCTCCAGTCCATTCTGTCTCTTCCACCATGTGAGGACAAGGCAAAAAGGCCCATCTAGCTGGGCCTAGTGGTGCACATCTGTAGTTTCAGTACTTGTGAGGCTGAGAGAGGGGGACTGGATTGTAGGTTCGAGGACAGCCCCAGCAGTGTAGTGAGACTCTTGGGAAAGGGCTGGGAGGTATAGTTCAGAGGTAGAATAGCCCTGGGTTCAACTCCCAGCACCATGGGGCGCAGACCGTGTTTAAAACAGAGAGTAAGTCCTCTGATGGCACCTTGATCTTGAACTTCTCATCCTCCAAAACTGAGCAATAAATTTTTACTGTTTATACATTACCTGGTCTAAAGCATTTTATTATAGTACCTCAAACAGACTAAGATAATAAGACATAAGTTATTGAAAAAAGTAGAAAACAACAAATGTCCATCAATAAAGAACTCATTTCCAGTGGGATGAAAAATGTACAAAATAATGTGTAATATGATAAAATGTGTGGAATATAATCACATTTGCACTTTCTTTATATGAAATATCTCAGTAACGATGCCTACAAAAATCAGGTATATGAGAGGCCTTAGGTTTACGCCTAAGTACTGCAAAACCAAAAATCTTTGAGAATAATAATGACTGAAGAAACTAAAGTGCACGAGCACACCATAAACCACCTTCCAAACCTGAACATATTTCTCCCTTTTTTTCCCCTCTATTGTAAATAATGATAGGCTGTGGTAAATATTTGTTTTTTTATTTGTTTGTTTTGCCATACTGGGGATTGAACTCAGGGGCATTCTACTTCCAAGTTACTTCCCTAGCCCTATTTTTTATTTTGAAAGAGGGTCTAAGTTGTGGAGGGCCTCACTAAATAGTTGAGGCTGTCCTCAAACCTGTGATCCTCCTGTTTCAGCCTCCCAAGTACTGGGATTACAAGCATGCACCCACCATGCCCAGCGTTATTGTAAATATTTGTTGAATGGATGAATGACTTCACCCAGCTAACGACTGAAATTCAGTCTCTGTAGGTCACTTGATCTCTGGGATGGTGGGGTGGTCAGTTAATTTAGATGCTCTCCATGAACACCCTGCCTCCTTGGTGCAAGTCCTCATTTCCCTGTATTTTACTAAGTAAATAAAATAAACCTCTGAAGGAAAAAAAAAAAAAAAGACAACCTGGGCGTGGTGGCACACATCTGTAGTCCCAATACTCGGAAGACTGAGATAGAGGATCCCAGGTTTGAAGCCAGCCTCAGCAACTTAGTGAGACTATCAACAACTTAGCCAGACCCTGTTTCCAAATAAAAAATAAATAAAATAGGGCTGGAGGTTTGGCTCAGAGGTAGAAAGCCTCCACGTTCAATCCCCAGTAAAAACACACACACACACTGAACTACATAATGTGAGACTAATGCACCAAAAAAAGTATATAAAAAGCCATCTCTTTTTACATAAAATTCCTTTAAGATTTTTCCCCTCAGAATCCATTTGAGTATCTGTTATTAAGAATTCTTTATTTGAGCAGGGGGTGGCATATGCCTGTAACGCCAGTACTTGGGATGACAGAAGGATCACAGGTTTTGGGTCAGCCTCAGCAAGTAGTGAGACTCATCAACCTAGAGGTAGAACACCCTGGGTTCAATCTCCCATACACACAAAAAGCAATTCTTGCAGTCCTTATCAATTTCTACCTTCTGAGTTAACCAATGTTTAAGCCTTCTATCCTATTTATTTCTATTGTTTGTGGTACTGGGGATTAAACCTGTAGGCACTACCACTCATCTGACCTACACCCCCAGCCCTTTTTAATTTAAAATTTTTGAAACAGGTTCTTGCTAAGTTGTGAAGCTGCTCTCAAACTTGCAGTCCTACTGTCTCAGCCTCCCAAATTACTGGGATTACAGGGCGGCACTACCATGCCCAGCTCACCTATTATTTTAAGAGAATGTTTTCAAAATGACAACAGAACAGACTTACATTAATAATTCTCAAATGTGTATAGGTGGCAGAACTGTCCATATGAGGAAAAAAAAACAAAACCCTATTTAGCCTACTGATGGAATGTAAAGGGAACAAGTTTGAAAAGCAATCGGACAGAAAAGAACTCACTGCAAGCAATATTAACTTTCAATCTATGCATACAATAATAAGGAGCCTGTAAAATATTAAGTATTGACAGAAACGAAAATGCTCTCTATATTCTTTTTTTTAAAAAAACAAAGCAATAAGACAGTATACAAGTGAATATTATGATCTAAGTTTGGAAAGTTTGAAAAAAATTAAATATTCTGGCAGACCACACACCAAAATGTGGAGAGATGTTAGAATGGGTGTGTAATGTCTATTTTCTTCTTGCCTGTCTATACTACCTTTTGGCTTATTTATATCTAATTTTTCCTTAACAAAGATATATTACTTATGCTACAAAAAAAACCCCAATTAGTTGCTATGCAACCAATTAGAATATCTGATTGAGCTCAAAATTACATCACAGCAGACAATAGATGCTGGGGCTGAAGGACCTAAAAAGGAAGATGCAAGCTAAGGAATATCCAAATCCCACCTCCCATCCCCCATCCCCCAGTAAAACAGAGCTAAGGAGGAACTACTCTATCAAATAGTATATATGTCACAGTACAGCATACACCACATGGTTTGTTTCACAAAGGCACAGTTGTGTGTGTGTGTGTGTGTGCACGTGCACGTGCAGGGGGGGGGGGAGTGCAGAGGGGATAGAACCGAGCTACACCCTCAGTCCTGTTTTATTTTTATTTTGAAATAGGGTATCACTAGGTTGATGAGTCTATTTGCTGATACTGTCCCCAAACCTGCGATTCTATCTCAGCCTCTCAAGTACTAGGATTACAGGCAAGTGCCGCCACACCTAGCTAAGGCACAGTGAGTGTGTGTGTGTGTGTGTGTGTACATGTGCGTGTGTGTGAGGAGGGGTGTAATGGGGATTGAACCCTGGAGCATTCCATCTCTGAGCTATACCACAAGCCTCCCCTCCCACTTTTGAATTTTTTTTTTTTGGAAACAGTATCTTATTAGATTGCTGAGAATCTCCCTATATTGCTAAGGCTGTCCCCTCCAACCCTGATCCTCCTGTCTTAGCTTCCCAAGTACTGGGATTATGGCACACCACCACATCTAGCTAGACAGTTTTTTAATACCAGGAAGGATTTACTTGTTTTTCTAACTTTGAATGAAAATTTTAAACAGAATGTGAGCCAGATGTGCTGGCACACACTTGTAATCCCAATACTTTCCAGGCTGACACAGGAGGATCACAGGTTGAAGGACAGCATCAGCAGGTTGTGAGTCTCTCATCAACCTAGTGAGACCCTGTTTCAAAATAATAAAACAGGGTAGGGGATGTAGCTTGGAGGTAGAATGCCCTAGAGTTTAATCCTTAGAACCACACAAAAAAGCTAGGCATAGTAGTGCATACTTGTAATCCCAGTACTTGAGATGCTGAGCTAGGAGAACCTCAAGTTTGTGGCCAGCCTCAGCTACTTAGTGAGGCCCTCTGCAATTTAGCAATCTCGTTTCAAAACAAGAAATAAAAAATAGAGCTGGGAGTGTAGCTCAGAAGTAGAATGTCCCTGGATTCAATTCCCAGTACCTCAGATATAAGCCTAGCTGCTCCTAGATGCAGAATTAATAGCTGCTCTATAAGCCAGGCATGGTGGTGCATGCCTGTAATCCCTGTACTTGGGAGGCTGAGACAAGAGTATCACAGATTCATGGGCAGCCTCAGCAAGTAGTGAGAGACTCATCCACCTAGTGAGACTGTTTCCATATAGGAAATAAAATCAGGCTAGGGGTATAGCTTGAAGGTAGAACGCCTCTGGGTTCAATCCCAGTAACACACATACACATACACACAGACACACACGCACACGCTGCTCATAAGAGCAAAATGTTCATGTAATGGAAGGATGAGAACCTCATAAGGTACAACAGGTATTCTTTCCCAGTTCTGAAATACAACTAAATTTGGCTCCTATCTTGCTACTATGTGCCAGGATCTTCTCACCTTACTGACAATACCACAAACTTCTGTGGTGCATATGGTATGTTCTAGCACTATACAATTTATTCTCAATAAAGTAACTGATTTTTTTTTTTTTTGCGGTACTGGGGATTGAACTCAGGGGCATTCTACCTCCGAGCTATACCCCCAGCCCTATTTTTTATTCTTTATTTTGAAACAGGGTCTCACTAAGTTTCGGGGGGCCTCACTAGGTAGCTGAGGCTGGCCGCGAACCCGGATCCTCCGGTCTCAGCCTCCCGAATGCTGGGATTACAAGCGTGTGCCACCATGCCCGGCCAGTAAGTAACTGATATTTTATATAAAATGTTTCTTAAGGACTGGGCCCTGGATTCAATCAATAAATTATTTCCAATTCTTGTCCATAAAAGATTTAAATACAGTAACTATCCTTAAAGATTACTTATTAATGTCATCTCGGGCCATTTTTCCCACTATAAGTATACATTCTGATGAAGAGCTGTTTTGGACTTGGAAATAATTGAATTATTTATTTATGACCTCCCTCCCCCTGTGGAGGAAAAGGAGAATACCTGTTTGCTTATTTACTTTGTACTGGGGATGGTGGGGGAAGGGGGTTCTATCTCTAAGCTATACCTCCAGCCGTTCAAATTTTTATCTTGAAACAGGGTCTCTCTCACTAAAGTTCCTGAAAGCTTTACTAAATTGCTGAGACTTGCTTTGAATCTGTGATCCTCCTGTTTTTTTGCCTCCCCAGTACCGGGATTACAGGTGTGTGTCACCATGACCAGCATGTTTATCAAGAATACAGACATAGTAGCCGGGCATAGTGGTGCATGCTTGTAATCCCAGTACTTGGGAAGCAGAGACAGGAAGATCTCAGGTTCAAAGCCAGCCTTGGCAACTTAGCAAGGCTCTCAGGATTCTACTGAGACCCTGTTTCCAAATAAGATATAAAATCGGGCTGGAAGTATAGCTTGGAGGTAGAATGCCTCTGGGTTCAATCCCTAGTACCCCTCCCCGCCAAAACAGAATACAGATATAGTAACACATGACCCAAACCTATTTTCTTGGCCTCATGTGTTCTGGCCAAAAAACACAAGGTGAATACATGTTACCAAGGTCTTCTTCAAACCCCCAAATAAAACAAATGACATATATACAATCAAATCCCCACTCATTCTCCTTAAAACACTTAAATATCGCTTGACTTTGAAATCATTAGAGTTAACCATGGGATACCCTGTCCTATATTTCAAAGCATCCTGCCCATACTTTAAATGTATATTCCACGAGGGAATGGGATTCTCATGTTTCCCTCAAGAGTAAAAAAACCTACAGGGGCCCACAGGCCACCTAACTCTACAGCTAACAATACCACCAATTTCTGTGGTGTATAGAACACCACAGATGAGGTGCCATGTGAATTATTTTAATTTTTTTTTATACTGGAGATTGAACTCAGGAGGATTCTATCTCTGAACCATACCCCCCAACCCTAATTTTTTATTTTTGAAACAGGGCCTCACTAGGTTGATAAGACTCTCACTATTTGCTGAGCCTGTCCTCGAACCTTCAATCCTGTCTCAGCATCCCAAGTACTGGGATTACAAGCATGCATCACCACACCCCGTTTGTGACTGGTTTTGAAGGGGACATCCTGAACTTCTCCTGTGCCTGAAGATTGATGCCAGCTAGGTATGGTGACACATGCTTGTAATCCCAGTACTTGTGAAGCTGAAACAGGAGTTTGCAGCCAGCCTCAGCAACTTAGCAAGGCTCCCTGCAACTTCGCTGTTTCAAAATAAAAAAATAAGCTAGGCATGGTGGCACACACCTATAATCCCAGTACCTGGGAGACTAAAACAGGAGGATCCCGGGTCAGAGGCCTGCCTCAGCAACTTAGTGTGACCCACTTTCAAAATAAAAATTGGGCTGGGGGTGTAGCTCAGAGGTAGAATGTTCCTGGGTTCAATCCCCAGTAACCACAAAAAATAAAGATAAGATAGCTGTAGCAACTCAGTGAAGACCTGTTTCCAAATAAAAAATAAAAAGGGCTGCGGGCGCAGCACAGAGGTAGAATATCCCTGGGCTCGACCCCCAGCATGAGCAAAAAAATAAATTAAAGAGCCAGGCATGGTGGCATATGCCTGTAATATCAGTACTTGGGAGGTTGAGACAGGAGGATTGCAGGTTCAAAGCCAACCTTGGCAACTTAATGAAGCTCTCAGCAATTTTATGAGACCCTGTCTCCAAATTTAAATAAGTAAATAAATAAATACATAGATAAATAAGGCTGGGGGTGTGGCTCAGAGGTAGAATATCCCCTAGGTTCAATCCCCAGAACAATAAGTAAATAAACAGAATGACACCTTTGTGAAACTACTTGTTGATGCCTAAACAATTCCCTTCAAAATCTACAGCATTTTCTCCTGAAAAGTCTTCACTCTTAGGTCAAACCTCTCCCAGCTGTCCTGGTAAGAGTCCCCTGTCTGTTTTTACCGGCTTTCCAGGACCTGGCATACTGTGTGTAGTCAAATAGTTACTAAACCAGAGGGGGCTTTGGAAGCCAGTGCTGCCCAGTGCAGTATCCACTGTTGCTTTTGGGTGCTCCGAATGTGTGTAGTATGACCTACAAACTGACTTAATTTTAATTAAAAATAGTTACGACTTTGACCTGGCTTTGGCAAGAATTTAATGTCTGCACATATATTAAATATGTGCAGGGCGTGTGTGTGTCTGTGTGTGTGTGTGTGTTACTGGAGATTGAACCCAGGGGCATTTTACCTCTGAGCTACACCCCCGACCCTAATTTTATCTTTTTATTTTGAAACAGGGCCTCACTAAGTTGCTGAAGCTGGCCTCAAACCTGTGATCCCACTAGCATTGTAATAGGCTTTAAGCACACTCTGAAGAAGAATGCAAATTCTAGATTTTAAAGCATCCTGAAAGAGCTGAGGACAAAGCTCAGTGGTAGAGCACTACCTAAGCATGTGTGAAGCGAGTTCAATCTCCGGTACCCTTAAAATTTTTTTTAAGAATAAAGCATCCTGAAGATCCAAAAGTCTAGATTTTAAGGCCTTCTGAAGACCCGTGTGTACTTTTCTTATGGGGACTTTGCCTAAATTTTCTTCCTCCAGATTCGACTGACTTGCATTTAAAGTCTGGAACTGACGCCTCAAGGTGGACATCACGTCACGTTGTATGAGAGGACGTTTAACCATTCAATGCACTAGCACGTGGCGGGCACAAAATGTCTGCGGGACCGAGGGAACATGTGCTGGGGGAACCGAGACCCCGAAGCCCCGGGGGATGCCGGTGCTCCTCGCGGTGGAGCCCGTCCGGCACCTCGGCAGTGGGGACCTCCGGCCCAGGGGCCAGGACACAAAGCCTGGAGCTCCGGGTCACACCGCGACCCGCCGTCCCCTCAGGCCGGCAACTGGTTAACCTCGGGCGGCCACCTGCGTGCGCGACCCGACGCCGGGAGCCGGGGCGGCGGGGGACTCGCGGGCCCCGGGCGCAGAAGCCGCGCACCGCCGGGCACACGCGGCCGCAAGCACGTGCGGGACGCAGGCCGCCAGAGCGCGGCCCGGCGGAGGCCGCCGCCGTTGCCCTTTTAAGAAGGGGGAGGAGGCGGCGGCTCCGCGAGGGGACGGGGCGGCGGCGGCCAGCGCGCGGCTCCCGCCAGAGCGAGCCGAGCCGAGCAGAGCCGCGCCGGGGCGGGGGCGGCCCGAGGGCTCGGCCGGGGACCGGCTCACCCGGCGGAGGGAGACGGCGCCCGCCAACATGGCGCTGTGGCGCGCCCGGACTGGCGCGAGGAGCCGCCGCCCGCCCACACCGCAGGGCCAGCCTCCCGGGGCCCGGGCCTCCGGCTCCGCCGCCGCCGTCGCAACGGGGGCCCGCGCCGCCCGGAAGACCCACGCGGGCCAGGCCGAGGGCGTACGGCGAGTGAGGCAGATGGGGGAGAAAGTTTTATTTTTAGGCTTGAAAAATGGCGGGAACCGCGTCCTTTTTTCAAACTTGGCCCCGGGAGGGGCGGCGGTTGCGCCACCTCCGCCGCCGGGCCCGCCCCTCCCCCGCGCCGCGCCGCGCCGCGCAGGCCGCGCCCGCCCAGGCCCGGGCGCCCGGGGGCTCCGCGCCGCCCCACAGCCCGGCCCGGGCCGCCGCCCGCGAGGCCCGCCCGAGGCCCGCCGCGGCGCCGGAGCCCAGCCCGGCCGGCGGCGCGGCTCCTCGGTAGGCCCGGCCGCGCATCCCGGGAGGCTGCAAACATGGCTCCCAGCGTTACACAACCCTCGCTCCCTCCCTCGCCGCCGGCCACACGCGCCCGCGCTCCCGGCCGGGAGAGGACCCGGCGGACGGGCAGCCGAAGTTCGCTTTCCCCACCCGCCGCCTTCCTCGGCGGGCGCCAAAGAGTTAATGCCCGCGCGCTCGCTCCCCCCTCCGCGCCCGCCCGCCCGCCGTCCCCGTCCCGGTCCGAGCCGCGAGCTGCGCCCTCCGCCGCGGCCGGAGAGCCGGCGGCCCGCGCCCGCAGGTGGCCACCATTACGTGCAAGTCATCGGGGCGCGGGCGCCGGAGGGGCTGCACTTACCGCTGCCGGGGTCCGGTTCCTCAGCTCCAGGTGGATCCTCCTCTTCATGTCCATGTTCCCCTCGTCCCCCCTCTTCAAACTTAACTTTCCGCGGCGGGGCGGAGGGGGGAGAGGCGTCCCGGCCTGCGCGGCGACGGCCGTCGGAGGGGTCTGCTCGCGGCAGCGGCCAGCGGCGCGGTCCGTGCGGCGGGCGGGCGGGCAGGCGGGCGCGCGGAGCCCCCGGAGCCAAGTTACTCGCGGGAGCGGAGAGAAACCATGGAGGGAAAAGGGGGCTGGAGCGTGGCTCTGGCCTCACTACCGCCGCCCCCGGCCGCGGCCCGGCACTGCGCTTAAACCGGCGACGCGACGCGGCGCGGCGGCTGCTCGGCTGCACTCGGGCCCGCGCGGCGCCGCTCGGCTCGGCGGCCCGGGCTGCACCCTGCGCGGGCGGGCGGGAGGCGGGGCGCAGCCGGGAGCGGCGCGGCTTCCTCCCTCGGCGTCCCTCCCTCCGGCCGCACGTGGG
>PVLC010025624.1:0-23479 GCA_004027655.1 Graphiurus murinus | reverse complement strand
CCTAAGGCACATGATGTACTTAAACAATTATATCAAGATCACTCACTGAACTGAACTTGAGAGGGAGGGAGGGCGAGGGAGCGGGGTGGGAATTGGGGAAAGGGTCAGATGAGAAATGTGTGCACATTTGTCTATATCAATTTGTACCTAACAAAAATGTATATATACAAAGCACGAATTATTACAATAAAAAAATAAATAAATTAAAAAATAATAAAATAAAATAAAATAAAAAAAAGAAAAGGCTGTCTTTTCTCCAACATATGTTTTTGGCACTTTTGTCGAAAATGGCAACAAATATGTGGATTAGTTTCTGTATCTTCTATTCTGTTCCACTGCTCTATGTATCTGTTTTTGTGCCAATATCATGCTGAATATGAATATTACTCAGTCTTAGAAAAGGAGATCCTCCCATTTGTTACAAGCTGGATGGCCTTGAAGGATATTATGCTAAGTGAAATTAGCTAGACACATAAAGAAAAATACTGCATGATTTCACATGAATGTGGAATCATTAAAAAAAAGGTCAAATAGAGAAGAAAACAATGGCTACAATGTTAGAGAAGGTGGGGATGAGGAAACAGGAATTATAGTTCAAAGAATGTAAAGTAGCAAATATATAGGATGAACAAGCTGAAAGATCTAAGGTACTCCCAACACAGTGAAAAAAATTAGTAATTTTTCTAAATCAAGACATATAGCTGCTCTTGCTCCACAGTGGGGAAAATGGGCAAATTTGTGAGATGATGGATTTATGAATTTGTTCCACTGTAGTAATTATTTTACCATACCTATTTATATGCAGTATATGTAGACACATAAAATAGTATGCATAGTGGCACATGCCTGTAATCTTATTGACACCTGGGTCTGAGGCATGAGGATCATCAGTTTAACAAAAGTCTCATTAAAAAGAAGAAGAAGAAAAAAAAAAAAACCCAGAAAGGGCTAGTGGTGTATCTCTGTGGCAAAATGCCCCTTGGTTCAATTTTTAGTATTGAAAAAAATATGTAATAGCATAAAGGCAGACATATAGACTGATGGAAAAGAATAGAAAGCTCAGAAACAAATCAATACACATATATATAGTCCACTGATCTTTGACAAGGCTACCAAGAATACACAATGGGGAAAGAATATTCAATGAATGGTTTTGGGAAAGCTAAATATCTACATGCAAATGAAATAAATTCAGTCCATATTGTACAGCATACATAAAATTTAATTCAAAATAAATTAAAGAGTCAAAAGCAAAATAAAATTGATTAAAATGGACAAGAAAACTATATAGACATTTCTTTAAAGAAGACAAAAAGAGTGACCATCAGGTACATGAAAAGGTGCTCAATATCTTAAAGCATTTGGGAAATGAATATTAAAATCACAATGAAATTTTCCCCTATATCTTTCTGAATGATTACTAAAAAAAAAAAAATGTTAGCTAGGATATGCAGAAATCTATGGAAAATAGTAATAATATTGAATCCTTAAAAAATAAAAATAGAGCTATCATATGATTCAATAATCCAGCTTTGGGTATTTATACAAAAGAATGAAATCACTATCATGAAGAGAGATGAGCACTACCATTTTTTTTTGTGGCATTATTTGCAGTAGCTAATATATGGATGCAACCTAAGTGTCCATCAACAGATGAATGGATATCAAAAATATGCTATATACTAAATAGAAGGACATTCTGAAATATTTGACAACAATATTTGATGAACCTTGAGGACATTATACTAAGTAAAATAAATCAATTGCACAAACACAAATACTGCATGATTCCTCTTATATAAGTTATTTAAATAGCCAAATTTATACAATCAAAAAGTAGAGTGGTAGTTGCCAGATATTGGGAGGGGGGAGATATAATAAGGAATTACTAATCAAGAAGCATTAAATTTCAGTCAACCCGGATTAGTAAGCTCTAGAGATCTGGTACAAAATATTTGGACCTATAATCAAAAATACTGTACTGTATACTTAACATGAGATCTACCCTATTAATATTTTGTTAAGTGTTCCTACCACAAGAGAAATGTTTTATCTAATGGATTTATATATTTTACATTTAATTTAAATATACATATAGCTTTTCTGTCTTATTTACCCCAACTCATACTTCATAAGTAGGAATGTATAAGACAGAATGGAAACCACACTATCAGATTGATGCATGTGTATCTATGTTTATAGCCACACAATTCATAATTGCCAAACTATGGAACAAAATTTAGAATATTGGTCCCATTTTGAATAAATATGGAAAACCAGGAATCTTAATTTACTCTGCTTATAATCAAATTGCAATCTGAAGCACAAGAACAGTACACACTGTTCTTTCTGCACATTCAAGCATAAAGGGGAGCTCCCAAATATTCTAATGACTTTCCTTTTCATTTATGTTTGCAATTCTAAACTTTAAGAAAATGGCTCCTTTTCTGCCTTGTGCTCATGTTGAGACTAAAAACAGGTTGGAAGGAAATATGCAGTATCCAGCTGCATAAAAAATGTTACCAAAACTAACATTTTGAGTTCTTAGTTAAAAGGATAAAGTAAATCATTTTGAGAGCCCATCCAGCTCCAAATTTGATGTCTATGTTAAGTCATTTGGGTGATATATTAATTCTTAGTTCCATTATTGAAATTTTACTAGCCCATTGCTGTAACAATTTTATAAACTATGTTGATAGTAGGATATAAATGCATTTAAGTTAGAAAGATAAAAATTGAGGTTTGAATTCAATGTTATAATTTTAAAAGTGCATGATGATATGCTTCTTCTTAAATGTCACCTATCTTTTGATTCAGACTGTCCTTTGGGGGAAATTAAATATCATAAAAATTATATATAGAATTTCTAGCTTCATGAACTGCACCAAAAGAAGATTGTTTCCCTTAGACTCTTGCTTATCCTTGTAACAATCTTCTCCCCTCCCTCACCCCCATAAAAGAGGATGAGAAGAAACATGGAAAAAAGATGATTGGAGAATGGCAGAGTAGCCACAGCTTTGAAGAAGGAGCTACCCCAAAAGACCCTGTTTCAAAATTAAAAAATAAAATAG
The DNA here is from genome assembly GCA_004027655.1 of Graphiurus murinus. Taxonomy (NCBI): domain Eukaryota; kingdom Metazoa; phylum Chordata; class Mammalia; order Rodentia; family Gliridae; genus Graphiurus; species Graphiurus murinus. The sequence goes on along the minus strand of PVLC010025624.1, from coordinate 20,408 downwards.
GGCTGGCAATGTAGCTTGAAGGTAGAATGCCTCTGAAATCAACCTCTAGTACCCTCCCCCCGAAAAAAACCCCCAAACAAACAAACAAATAACACACACACACACACACACACACACACACACACACACACACACACACACACACACAGACTCAGTCTAGGAATGAACTTCCCCTTGGAGATTCAGTGCTATAGGTGTCAACTGCTAAATAAGCTTTAGCACAGTGTAGCAGTTAATTAATGTAATTGATTTTTTTCCCCAACAAGAAACTACATTCTCTTTATGCACAATTGTATCTTAGGGAGAGTTAAGTTTAGACAATTTGAACAAGATGTAATTATCAATTACAGGTACCTTTGGGTCCACGGACATTATTATCTTTTAATGACTTTGTTCCTTTTCATGTTATTAGGAAATTATATAGCTATTTTTCCTCTTAGTGAATTGCGCGTTGTGTTCTTACACAATGATTGCAATGAAGAAAAAATATTCAGGTACTCCTATCATTCTTTGTATATTCCGTTGAAGAACAACTTAAAAAAAATAATTCTATGGGGAATCATGAAGCAAAACGACTAAAATGTAGCGCAAGAATATGTCCTTTTTGATATCCCTTGTTAATATTTTTATGGGCCTTTTAAGTTTAAGTGATTTTTATTGCAACAGGTTGATATTAGGTATGTGTGTGAGTGTATATATCCATTTTTTTTTTGCACAATATCATACATTTCAGTCTTTATCACTGTGGGATCAATAAAGATACAGACCGCAATGCATTAGCATCATAAAGAAAATGTAATAAATGACTTTATAACTGTAGTAAAAGTTGCATGAGCACCAGCAGCTGTACCAGAGATGTTGCTACAGCAGCGCTTTATGACCTAATGGCACTCAGTGGGCTGATAATATTATGTGTGTGTGTGATGCCAGCAGTTTCCAAGGCCTGGATTTCAATTCAATAAATAATTGAAAGCACTTTTAGATTTTTCCATAAAATGTTTAATAAGAGATCAAAGCCTCCCTCCCAGTAGTGGAAAATGAAATAGTTTTTATGGGAGTATTTTACAATGAAAATCTAACGACTAACTGTGGGAAAATCGGTGTTTTTAAACACAGCAGTTGAAAGTAAAGGATTTATATTGTCTTGGATTTGATTAACGGTTTCTTAGACTGAATTTTTTTCTTCTTTGGTGAAATTTCTGGCTTTTGGATTTTGAGAACTGTCTATAAAAGCAAGATTTACTGAAATATGTATTGTGTAACACAGTCATGGAGCACTGTGGATATGAGTTTGGAATTCAAAAGAACAAGAGTATAATAGTGAGTCAATATTCTGAAAGTGGCAGAATGGATATTTCTGTATTGTAAATGTTTTAATATTTTAAAGGAAAAAATGAAAATGTGAGAATGATTTTACCATTTCATTCACAGATGAAGTAAAATTAGTTCTTTCTGACTAGATGAAAATTTCATATAATGTACAGTATGAGAGACTGAGATTTTATGTAAAATAAAAAGAAATCCACCTAAAATAAGTTCTAATGGTAATTTCCTTTTACTACATATAAAGTTCTCTCTCTCTCTCTCTCTCTCTCTCTCTCTCTCTCTCTCTCTCTCTCTCTCTTCCTCTCCTTCTGCCCCCTAAGCCTTTTTATTATTTTTTTTTTATTTTAAAACATGGTCTCACTAAGTTGTTGAAGTTGGCCTCAATCCTGAAATCTTCCTGTCTCAACCTCCTAAGTACTGGGATTACAGGCATGCACCACCAGACCAGGCTCTCTTTTTAAAAAAAGGAATAAATTCATAATTGTTGCTAGTTTGCTAAATGCCATCCCTTTCACTTTCATTTGGTTGTTCAAAGCCTGAAGGGAATTAGTATATATATTACATCAATTGAAGTGAGATTACTAATCAATTATCACAAACATTGTATGTCAATTACTCCATATGGCACATGTTCTTAGTTAATCAAATATGCATCATTAGTAGTCTGTCATCTTAATGTGATGTGAAAAGAAAAATATGTAAAATAGTGGAATCCTTCTAATACAAACATGTTTCAAACTGTCTCCCGAGAATGATTTAACAGATAAGTCTATGGGTTGATATTAGACATGTGTTTAATCATAGAATTGAAGACATGCTTTATTGGATAAACTGCATATTATTTAGAAAAAAGATATTCAAGACCATCATATATGTTTCTTATTATTTGGTTTGCTGTCCCTCTATGTTTTTATTTCTTTCCCTTTGTCTAATAGCTCACTGAGTTCAAAAGTCCAGAAAATTTGAAATGACATTTTCCAATGCGCTCAGTTTTTAAACATCTCTTTCAGCCATATTTGCCCATCTCTATTGTGCAAATTCCACTCTCTCATATGCCATCTAGAAATTTCACTTGTACAGAGATGACAACAAAAGTTTTAGAAGAAATCTATAATTCTCTTGGCAGTGTCTGGGTCAGGGCACACTGTATAACTGGGCACAGAGGCCAGATATTCCATCCTGATTAAAGCTCCTGTTGTTCTTATCCTTCCTCTACATGAGATGTAGGGACTTGAAGGGGACCAATAAATCAACGCATCTTATTACTACCCATGTTTAGACCCAGTGGAAATTTGGGAACAGGGGTGAGGCCAAAGGAAAAACTACCAGTCTTCCTTCCACAGAGAAGAGTAAAAGAACAGGTAGCAATTCAAATGGACCTGCCTCTGCCTCCCAGAGATGGATTAAGTTCTCTTTTAGCACCCCCCCCCCCCATTTGATTTCCTTTATTTTCTTAAACTATGGTCAGCTCCAATATGGGGTTCTCCATGTGAAAGGAGATGGTCAGTCTGTAAGCACAGTCTTGCTCCCCCATTTATGAAGCTGCTTCCTCTATACCAATCAGTTCTTCTGTGGATCTCCCTGACTCCCCCTGTATGCAGTGCTAATTTTTTTTTTTAACAAGCTTCCAAAAGTTTTTAAAAGTGCCTTATAATTATCTCTCCAGACACTTTGAACTTCCAACTGTGTATTGACCAGGTGTGCTGTTTTCCACCTATATTCTGTCTGTGTTGTGTCCAGCATACGTATCACATCTGCAATGAGATGAAATTGAATATTAAAACCCTTCATGTTATAGTTGAGAGGCCAAGAAATTAAAGTTTAAAGTAAATTTTCTCATCCTTGTGGTTAGATGATTCACTGCTCCCAAACTTTTAAGTTAGAAGAAATGTCAAACCTAAATTCTGGTGCTGTAGTCTGCCAATCTTTATTCCAAAGGATTCTCCAGGTAGTAGTGAGATGAAGTCTACCTGCAGCTCAATCCTAGTTTGGAGCTCAGGGGAAATGTGTGTAATTGCTTTTGAATTCAGGTAATGGCTCCGCATCAAGTTTCTCTTCATTGTCAATTTTAAAGAGGACAGAAGTAAATAAAAGGATAACTTGACTTACCCCAATGATAAAATTTTTGACACTAAAATCATTTTCCTAAAATGAAAGTACTTATGTAAACCCTCTTGCTTAGGATTATACAAGACCACACAAAAGACTCATATATTGAAGAGTCAGGCGGGGAGGGGAGAGAAAGCTATCTTTTCTAGGATGCTGATCAGTCCATACTATGTGTCTACTTTCCATGAAATATGAACTCATTTGAAAAATTTCTTCATGAAATGTTTACTTTTAATACCATACATTTATTATATCTTGGATAAAGCCCACTAATGGCATATTGTGTCATCTGTCAGAAAATGGTATTCAAGTCATTGATCTTTTGCAATTTTGTAAATTTGAGATGCTAGCAGCCAAAACCCAGATCTTATTTTTAAGGTTCCCTGTCTCCCATGGAATATATTTAAACCTCTTAATTTCCATTTCTGCTTTAATACCTTTGTTTCTGAACCTCAGAGACATAATAGTTTGAGTCTTTGCTTCTTGCTGTGGAATTATTGAATCCCCTAAGATCTAACTTCTAGGGAAAAAAAGATATCTCTAAGTTCTTATTCCTGTCAACTGCTAACTCACGATTAGTAATTACTGAAGATGTCATTGATTTCTCTTAAAGCAAAGTACCTGGGCCACCACTTTCCAGGGTGACATTTCCCTAGGGGTGTGTGTGTCTGTGAGTGTGTGTGTGTGTGTATGCGCACACACACATACATTGCGTGATCTTCTATGTTGTTCCACTCTTTCATTAATCTTCTCTATTTTCCCATTTTCTCCTTTTATGTTTTTTTCCTCCTTGTATGGAGTTGAAACGATTTCAGGACCAGCCTGCCTTCTCTTTTAGTCTTTTTCCTTTTCTTTCTGGCACAATAACATCCTTTACAATATTACATCTAATGGGGATACATGCATCCTCACTGATTTCAAATCAATACATTCCAAGCTTGCTAAAACCATTAACTGTTCAATTCACTTTCTTCTAATCCTAGAGATGGATAGTTTCATGTAACAAATTGATTCTCAACACACTAATACAAACCAAGACTGGAGTACTATTTGCCTGCCAGATTTTCCTTTCATAGATCTCATTTTGTTTTGCATTCTCTTAGAGTTCTACATAAATTTCTCAGGTTGTTATATTAAGGTACAAGCAAGCACAGCACAGCTAACTTCAATTGCTGTGTCACCTTCAAATGTAGCAAATATTTTTTTGAGAATTTGATGGTCTTCACAAACTCTTCTAAAATATGAACAACTTTTACACTTTGTAAAGCTAGCTCAATTTATGGAATTCATTTTTCTAATGGCTCTAAATATTCTTCTTTTCTAATATTTTTTATAGATTTCAGCTCCTTTTTTTCTCTATCTAGTCTGTACATAAAATTGTTATTTTTTAGTACCCTTTAATGTTACAATATGCCTTTTAATAAAGTTTCTCACTGTCTGCCTAATGGTTGTATCTTCTTTTAATTGGTCTTCATCTTTCATATTTTCACCAGATCCATTTCTTTCTTGATTTCATAAGTAACTAAATCTTTGAGAATGTTTGAGTAACAGCTTTTAAAAAGCCCACCTTGCCTTTGGATATACAATAAATTTAAGGAATTAACTACTTTAACTTCAGGAAAATGTATATCCATGTTCTTCATGATAATCCTTTATTACTTTTGATCTTTAATTGAGATGTGACATACCTAAAATGAAAGGCACAATTCTTAAAAATATTCTTTTGAGGAGTTTAAAAATGAATACACATAAGTAACCCATATATGAAGCAGAGTACAGAACATTTTCATCACTTGGAGACCTCCACTGTACCCCTTTTTGACAATCCAGTCCCTAACTTTCTAATGTGAACCAGTGGTTCTGCCTTAAATGACCATCCTAGCTTTACATATTCTTATACTTCAAATAAAAACTGTCCTTTTCTTGATTCTACTCACTTTCTGTTTAATTTTTTTCCCTTCAGTTCTGAGGTAGAAGCTTTGAGATTTTATTTTTGTAATAGCAAAAACATTGAGGCTTATCAATTTCTTTGTAAGAGTAGCTTTGTTCACATCCTGCACATTTTGATTAGTGTGTTTTCATTATCACTTGGTTGGAAATATTTTATTTCCCTTTTGAGTTCCTCTGTGATCAATAGATTGCTTAGGGAATTATGAATTATGGCTGCCTTTTTAATTGGAATATCTTAAAGCCAGTGTTTTGCTATTGACTTCCAATTAAATTCTGTTGTGATCAGAGAGCATACACAGTATGGTTTCAGTCTTTTAACACTTATTAAGATTCATGTTACAATCTGGTGTTATGGCTTGGGTCCCCCAATGGCCCATGTTTGGAAGGCTTGGTCTCCAACACAGCAATGTTCAGATGTGGGGCTTTGGGGAAATGATTGGATTGTGAGCTCTAATTTGAGTTCATAACTGAATGGACTATTGGGAGGTGGTGGAAGTTGTAGGAGGCAGCGCCTACCTGGAGGAAGTAGGTTGCTAGGTCTTGCCCTGGAAGAGTGCACGTTGCCTCCAGCCCTTTCCTGGTGCACTCTTTCCCTGCTTTACTAGGAGTTGAGCAGCTTGGCTGCACAGCATGCTCCCTACCATGAGGTTCTGCTTTACGAGTTCACAGCAAAGGGGCCAAAGAACGATACACTCAAAACCATAGGATATCCCTGGATAGAATAGGACTAGAGGTGTAGCTCAGGGATACACCTCTAGTCCTATTTTTATTTTTATTTTGAAACAGGGTCTCATTAGGTTGATAAGGTTCTCATTACTTGCTGAGGCTATTCTCAAACCTGGGATCTTCCTGTCTCAGCCTCCCAAGTTCTGGGATTTTAAGTGTGCACCACCACACCTGGTTAGGATTCATATATTTATCTTTACAAAATATTCCTCTCTACACCTTGTAAAAGTAGTATCTGCATGAGAACTTTTATCTGATGTTAATATATCAACATATCTCTGTCATCATCTATATATCTGTGCATTCACACATACAGGCACATTTTATGTATACATATATATGTGTATGTGTATATATGTATAAATGAAATGCCTTAAATGTTTGTTTATATATATAAAATATAGGATGCCTTAATGTGTATATATATAAATATAAGATCTTTAATACTTGTATACATGCATGTATATATATGTACACACTACCTTCCATATATATATGTATATGTACATATAGTACTTATATGTGTAGATAGAAGATCACAGATAAGTATATATGGATTATATAATATCCTGTAAGCAGTTATGCCAATGGTACTTCCTTTTAAATTCAATCTAGAAAACTCTTCTTTTTAATTAAAATGTTTATTGCATTTATATTGAATATTATTATTGATAAGCTTTGGTTAAAATCTTACATCTTTTTGTATTATCAGATCTTTTTATTTGTTAATTTATTTCTTCTGTCCTACTTTCTTTTGGATTAATCAAGATTTTTCCCCTGTTTTTAGCATTTTACTTTATTTTATACTTACTTTGGGATATATAGACTTGTTTTATTTTTAATAGTTCCTTTGGAATTTCAATGTGAATACTTATCTCACTCTTAATTGATTTTTAAATTATTTTACACATAAAATGATGGAATAACAAGAGTAATTTCCTATTATGCTATTATCATGAATTTACTTCTGCATGTGTTGTAAACTCTACAATCTTTGTTGTTAGTTTTGCTTTAAAGACTCAGTAATGTTTAAATAAATTAATAAAATAGAAGGACATAGGTTACCTCCCTACGCACCCAGGTACTAGAGATTGAACACAAGCACACTTGACCACTGAGTTACATTTTTTATTTTATTTATTTTGAAACATGATTTCACTGAGTCACCCAGACAGCCTTCAAACTTGTAGTGCACCACCATGTCTGGCAAGGATATAATTTTTTATAATACCCATATCTCACTACCTCTGGCACTCTCTTTTGGTAGCTAGTTATTAATTTCCAGGTATAACCATTCCCTATATCAATCTGTAGTATTGCTCTGCTGGTTCTATTTTCACTCAGTTTTCCTTTATCTTAATGTACTACGTTGATGGACCACTGAGGGCTTGTTTGAGGGTATGTCACACAGTTAATCAGATGACTTATGGATAAGGTCTAATTGATTTAATTGTGCTGTTTGTGATCAGAGTATGTGAACTTTGAATTTAGACCTTAATCATGACCACTCTTGTTTTGTCCTTCATATCTTCTTTCTATCTATGCTTATGTCTTCTATCTCAATTGTATATATACCTTTATTGTGATAGCTTTTATTTTTTTTGTCTTTTTTGTTTTTGGTGTTTTTACTTAGCATATTAATTATTTAGTTCCATCTTACTTTGTTTTGATTATTTTTGGATGAGAAGTTAGCATTATTTTTCTTCTGTTGTGTGTACTGTCTTTCTTTGCTGCTTTAAACTGTTTTATCTTTTATTTCCATCAATTTAATTATGATATAGCTCAGAATACTTTATTATTGATTATCTACTTTTTGATCTGTTTGCTTCTTAGTTAAAATAGTTTGGTATATTTTTTCATTTTTACCAACAGATTTTCTGCAAACAAAAATACCACTTTTGTCATTCAAGAACTACAAATATACAAATATTAGATAATAATTTTTCACAAGTTACAAATACTCTATTTTTATCTGTGATTAAATTAGGACAGTTCCTATTAACCTGTTATCAAGCTAATTTAGTTTAGTTTTTGTCTTATCTAATTTGTTGAAATTAATCCTATGGATTTTTATTAACACATTTTTTTATTTCTAGAAGATTTTGCTAGTTCTTGTTATATTTTCCACTTCCATTGTGAAATAAGCCATATTTTAATCTTTTTTGGTGATTTCATAGTCTTGCTATTATCTCTGTCTATGACAGATATAGCCTTTCTCAGACATGCACACATATCCTCAGGTATAGAAAATTCTCTGGCTCTCTGTTTGCCTATGAAGGGATTTTTCCCCCTGGACTCGCTAGTGCATTAAGGCTTATTTTTATTTACCATCATTTACTAGCTCTATAAAAGTATACGAGTTTTATTTTGTGTGGGTTTTAATTTTTTGTTACCATGGGAGTGATGTTCTTTCAAATACATCTGCAGCTTAACTAGAACCAGATAACTCCTATTTCTTTCTATTTTATTAAGAACATCACTACTTTTATTTGGATTAATCCATGCTTTGGCTTTCTCTGAAATCTTAGCCTAAAGGCAGAACTGACAGAATTAGCACATTGAAAGCTAACTCAAGACGATTTGTAAGATTGAGCCTCAAAGACATCTACTTGAATCTAAGTTTGTCTTTCAGTGTTTTTGTCCATTAGCCCCAAGGCAATTCTTAAAATCATTAAAAAATGATAGCAAATTCTAGAACTGTATAGGCTATTTTTTAAAAAACAAGAACAGTTTAAGCTAGAACTTCATTATTATAGCATAAATAAAATATTAACAGCTAGCACTTACTAAAGAGTTCTAATCTGAGACCCATTTTTAAAATGCATATATAATTTAATTCATTTCCTCAAAGCACACTTTAGAGTTATTATTAACATTTAAGGTTTTTAAAGATTGAAAAATGAAATATACAGGTTCTAATAATTTGCCCCAAATTACAGTTCAAGTTGGTATAACTGGAATATCAGGTCCTTTCTAGAGGGTATCATGTACATAGCTCTAGTCTATTATTTCTCCAGATCACACACTTGACCAAAAAAAAAAAAAAAAAAAAAAAAAAAACAGTAAAATGGGAAAGTACTTCCATTGTTTCTTTTCAATTAGATCAATTGCTTTTTACTCTGCCTCTGGATTTCAAGATCAGTAGATATAGTATAAAACCAGCAGGTACTTGGGTTGAAAAGTCCACCTCTTGGTGAGATTTTCATGCTTGCTTATGTGAAACAACCATTCACCTATAAAAGCAGGCTTTCCTCTTATAGAAGGAAGCTGATGGTAGAGTAACTGCAAGTTCAAGTGCCCTGCTACTAGAGCTAGTGCCTGCAGTGATCAGTCCTGGACCCATTAAAAGCATCTCTGTATGTAATTTGATCCCACATTTCACTCATTTAATACTAGATTACCAGCCTATGCATCAAAGACATAGGTTTTACACTCAATATTTCCTACTCATTTTAGGATTTACCAAGTAATGTACCGTAATTCAACAAATCAGATAAAAGTCTGGGTCCAAAGGTGATCCTTTCCAGGCAGGGTGACATACACCTGAAATCCCAGTACTTGTGAGGCCGAGACAGGAAGATCACAGGTTTGAGGACAGCCTCGGCAAGTAGTAGACTCTCATCAACCTAGTGAGACCCTGTTTCAAAATAAAAATAGAATAGGGCTGGTGGTATAGCTCGGAGGTAGAATACCCCTGAGTTCAATCCTTAATAACACACACACACACAAAAGGTTATTTTACAAATACATGGCCATAGTATATATAACATTGCCCATCCAATTTGGAGGTCTTGCAAAAATGACAAGACTTTCTTACCTGACTCTTACTGCAGAGCTCCTTGACAGCATCATCGGGTAGTTGCTGCCTGAAGCAGGAACAACTCAAATAAAAGTGAGGGCAAAATAGATTGTATAAGTCACTTCTCTCTGGGGAAAAGAAGAGTAAGGGCTAGGAAGAACAGATGTGTTACTGTAATGAAAGTTCCTGTTCTCAAAGACAGTAAAAGTGAAAGGTAAGTATAATACACAATAAATTTGATAATTCCTTGATATTGGCCCTACCTGATTTTTTAGATGCTTTTTTTTTTTTTGCAGAAAAGCAAATGTATTCATCTGTTTCATTGGTATAATCCAGATGCCTACTTGAGAAATTCATATAAAATATACATAATACTTGTGAATTATGTCTTATTTAATGACTTTAGAAGAAAGCACATTTACTGTGTATATTTGTATTATTGTGCATTTTTGTGCTTATTACATGGAATGTGGAATATTTAAATTTTTATTTTTATTTTTTTCTGATATTGGGCATTGAACCCAAGGTCATTCTACCACTTAGCCATATCCCCCAGCCCTTTTTATTTTTTATTTTGAAACAGAGTCTCTCTATGCCACTGAGGCTGATCTCGAACCTGTGATCCTTTGGTCTCAGCCTTCCAAATACTGAGGTTGCAAGAATGTACTACCTCTCAGGGCTTACATGGACTATTTTTGCTATTTAAGCATACATATATTCTTGTGCTGTTTTGATCTGTATGGTTTTCCACTGTTTTGAAAAGCAAAAATAAGAAAATAAGAAAAAGGCTATAAAGATTTAATTTTTAAAATTTAATCTCTGAAAATTCTTTATTTATAAAATTTCCAAAAATAGTTTTAGAATAGTGCCAGGCACTATGGTGAACACCTGTAATTTCAGCTATTTGTGAGACTGAGGCAGGAGAATCACAAATTTGGGGCCACCCTGGACAACTTAGTGACACTATGTCTCAAAATAAAAAAAAATTTTAAAAAGCCAAGATATAACTCAGTGCTCAAGTGCTCTTGGCCTTAATCCCCAGTATTAGAAGAAAAATTAAAAGCCCCCAAAAAACACAACCAAAAAAAAACTTCTTGTATTAGGTAATAAACTTTGTGATATAATTCATAATCAGCTTGGGTCAGTGAATGTCTCTGAGATGATTATATATTGTCATTCAAAAATGATTCTTTGTCCCTGGATGAAAGTTTTACTCATTTTACAAATATGCAATGGATTTGATTTAAAAGAAATATTTATATTTTTCCTGATATCCAATATTTCCCTCTACATCTTACTCCAGAATATTTTATTCATATACTTAGTTTTTGCTATATTTGCAATCCTACTTTCTACACTCACAGGATAGTCTTTTAGGTTTTTGAGTAATTTTTATCACTAGATTTTTTTTCAGTAGGTGCTCCAGGCAAATCCAGGTGATGGCTGTTTCAACTTGTGCAGCTCAGTTTTCAAGGCCTGCACATTTCACTCTGACATTTCCTAGGAGGCTGCATAGGTCTGTGCAAAGCCTGCCTCTCACAAACTACAGGAGGCTTTGTCCAGCCAAGCCTGCACTCTGTCCTTGCTCTCTAGCACCTGTGTCATTTAAAATCTCTCTTCCATTTCTTTGTTATCTATAAACAAGAGTAAAATAAAAAACGTAAAATGTTTCTACATAATTCAGAGGCAATTAAATAGAAAGCAATCAACAAGAAACATAAACATACTTGATTCTTAGATTCCTTGACCTGAATTTGTTCAAACCATACCATGAAAATTCTAGTGGTAAAAACCAGAGGGTATATGTTCTTTTCATGATTGAAAATATGAGAGGAATTCCTTAGAGAATGTCATACCTTGAATTGGGATGATTTTACCTAGATGAGTTATTGGTAATGCATAAAATTCAGTTATTGATAAAGATAAGAATAGGGCATTTGGTGACTAAGTAAAGACTGAAGAATGGAATTCTCTAGAGGTGTTGTGAAGTTATGGCACTTGGGGACAGGGTGCTGGTTAGAGTCCTCTCATAGATTTTGACACCACTAGGAATTATGAAAGAGATAGTTCTGGGAAGACTGGTAGTCTTCACAATTCATTGGGGGTATGATCAATGCAGTCTATCTATTATTACATCAAGGAGAGGCACCTCTCTCTCTCTCTCTTTCTCTCTCTCTCTCTCTCTCTCTCTCTCTCTCTCTCTCTCTCTCTCTCTCTCTCTCTCTCTTTCTCTCTTTCTCCTGTATCTATGACAAACTCAAGAGGAAAAATGTTCTTTAAAATAGGAAAGCTTTCAAAGCCAGGCATGGTGGTGCACACTTGTAATTCCAGTACTTGAGAGGCTGAGACTGGAGGATCCGGATTCATGACCAGTCTCAGCTGCTTAGTGAGGCCCTCAAATAAACAATAAAAAAAATAGGACTGAGGAACTAGTCCAGAGGTAGAATGCCCCTGGGTTCAATCCCCAGTACCACCAAAACAAAAAAACAAAAAAAACAAAAAAAAAAAACAAAAAAAAGGAAAGCTTTCTACTACTAGGGCTTTTGATAAACAGAGTTTAAAAGAAAAACCAGCGAAAACAACTCCATCAGAAGTAGCAACCCCCGGGAAATCCAGATGGGTTTAGACCTGAGCAAGGTGAGAGATACATTAGGTTTCTCTGGTGGAGACCAGGAGCTGTCCAGGGTCCGATGGAAGGATGGGCGGAGGTATGAAATGTGGGGGTGCTAGATCAGAAAAGAGGCATCGCAGAAGTAGATGCAGCAACAGGAATGGAGGCTTTGAGACATTGGTTTGAAGGGGTAAGTTTCTAATGGTAAATTCTAAGATATCTCGTCAGGCATTTTTAGGGGAAAGTGAGAAAATGAGTTATAATTATATTTCTCCCTCCTCCCCCTCCCAGGCTATGCCTCACCTCCTCATTTATAATAGGAAGCCCAGAGTAACTACGTTTGAGGAACAAACATCTTACTGGAAACTCATGTTGCTCACTTGAAGGATATTACTGGTAGAAGGAAAATAAAGAAAATTTAGTTAAGCCTCCTCATTTTATCAGTAATAGTAACACTAAAATGAACATATTTTCCCTCAATCAAAGCAGCAAACTCAATTCTCAAGTTTAAAACTTCTAATTCTCAACTAATATTCTTTCTTATGTAAGACTGTGAATCTTTACAGATTATCGTTTCTGATCACAAAACTTTGTAGTTACCTTAGTGATTTTGTGTTTCTTCCCAAATTCTTCTTTTGAATTCAAGTTTCTAATATCTTAACAGTCAGCTTTAGGCTTATTAGTTATTAATATGATAATTTTTTCAGTTTTTACAAAGAGTAAAATGAACAATGACTTCTGCATCCATTATTGTTCAGGATGAAGTCTAAGTCCCTTCAGTTTTGAACAACTTCTTAGCATTATTTATGTAAAGCCTATCTGCATGTACAAAATCCATTAGATTTGCTTCTTTCCAAGTCTTTTCTGTAAAGTTAAATCATCTTTTAATTGGATGCTTAGAACATGGATAGACAATATTTTTCTGTGAAGTCTAGATATTAAATATTTAGGCTTTGAAATCCATATGTGATTTCTGTTGCATATTCTTTTCTTTCTCATCTTCTTTTTTTACAACTCTATGAATATGCAAAATCATTCTTCAAAAATCATACAGAAAGAAATTTTGGGCTGCATTTGGTCATAGAAAGTAGTTTGCCAAAGTCTAGCTTAGACAATACCATCTGGTACATGGTAGATAATAAATTTCATCAGAAAGACTAATGTTCCTCTTATTTTATGAAACTTAGTGTTTATAATGTTTGCCTTTGAAAAGTAGACTATTTAAAAAATTGGCTATCTTTTTTTTTTTTTTTTGCTGAGTATACCGAGGTTGAATTTATTCTATAAGATCAAACTTAGAATTTTTAACCAATTAAACATTGTTGGCTTATGATCAACTTACAATTTACAACTACTAAATATCAAATAATACAATTAGATATTATAACTATTAAATATTTTAAAATATCTTTAGTTTCTTGAATATATTTAGTTTATTCTTTAAAATTTATTTAATTTAGTAGGATATGTAAAAATTTTTGTTCTACAGTTCAATATCTTACTAATCTATTAGACTCCTGATATTTTCTAGTATCTCCATTATCTGAATGTTTTATTTGAATGTTTCAAAAAATCATATTTTCAAATTTACATAATTGCAAAACTAAATATATTTCATTAGTGTTTGAGCGCTCTGGTTAGGATAAAATGTCTTATTTTAAATATTAATCTACATATTATAGTTTCTTGCATGAACATTCTTTCATTTTTTTCACAAATCTTATTTCACAAATTGTCATATATTATATCAACCTGAAAAGAAATATCTATTAAGCAAATTTATTTGTAAGGTTTTTTTTCCCCTTTTTTTTTTGGTGTTGGGGACTGAACCCCAGTATTTAATAAATACTGCCGTAAAGAACATAAAAGTATACAGACGGTTCAGGACTTATGACTTTTTCTACTCATAGTTGTTTGACTTTATGATGGTAGGAAAGTGCCAGACATTCAGTATAAATCATGCTTTGAATTTTGATTTTCTTCCCGAAGTATCACTATGTAAGACAATACTCTCTAATGATGAGTAATTTTCTTATATGATTGACCAGCTCCAGCTCCCAGTCAGGCTTCTGATCATGAGAGTAACCAACATCCTCCTACATCAGCTATTGTTAGGCTGTGATGTTTGGTGGGTTGGGCATATTAAATGCATTTTTGTCTCATCACATTTTCAGATTGTGATGAGTTCATCTTAATATAACATGATCCTACATAGAGAAAACATATTATTTTCTTTGGGGATAGTTCGTAATTTTGAAAACATCAAGGCAACTCAAATTCTTCCTGAAAGAACAAGAATGTTTTATGCTTCACAGGTGAAACACTCTTATAAGCATAAGGGCTTTTTTTTTTTTTTTTTTCGTTTAGCCAGGAACTAACCAACTAAACAAGCACTGAAGATAATGCTTGGCAAGAACCCCTTGTCACAAAGATGGGCATATTCATTTGTTATAAATGTGTCCCATGTGATGTAAACCCAGGTCAAATGAGTCACAAAGTCCTCCCATTAAGATTAGGACCCAAGTCTCCATTTGCCTTCTGCTGATCTGTTAAGATTGCAATGCTTATTATATATTTCTTGACTTGGCCTACATTCCTATTCTCTTCTTCTCTCCCTTCTGTCCTTCCCTGTAGAAATTCAGCAGTCTCTCTCATCTATTGACTTGTTTATTGGAAGTTCTCATTCTCCTTGCCTTCACTGAATCCTGTTTCTTTTTGAAGATGCTAATTCCCTTTAGCCCTCTTAAGTGAACTTTTCTTTCAAACACTATACCTTGGGGTCTGGAGCTGACGTTATCAATGCCACTTCTCAGCCCTGAGTTCCCTAATCCTGGTTTTGAAACATTTAGTTTTGAGGCCCACCACCACCAGCACCTCACATTTTGGGTACTCACTAATTTGCCCCATTCTAGATTTTTAAAAAATTTTACTTGCCTTCCTCTGAAGGGCAAGTAACTGCTGATGTCACTGTTGTCACCAATGGTCTCAATGTCTTTTAACATTTACTTTACTTGACTTCTTTTCAAGAATAAGGTATTGCTGACCATTTTTGACTTCCTAAAACGCAGTGCTACGAGGGCCTATTAGTCACCAGTTTCATTTTTTTTTTTTTTTTTTTTTTTTTTTTTTAGGTTCTATTACAAGTGAACCTCATTTGAAGTTGATAGTCAAATATTAAAGAAGAAAAATCTCAGTCCATCTTATGTTCTTTTTTCTCCCTAGCTTTCACATATTAGGGAGAGCATACAGTTTTTTACTTTTTGTGACTGACTAATCTCATTTAACATAATGTTTTCCAGTTCCATCCATTTCCCTGCAAATAACATTATTTTGTTCTTCTTTATGGCTGAGGGACTCCAGAGGGAGAAGGAGAAACCTTAAATGAGCAAAGAATTTGACTTAACAGAAGGCGATGGAGGGAGGGGGACACTCTAATGCACATGATGTACTTTCATGAACATATCAAAGTGAATTACTAAACTGAACTTGAGAAAGAGGGAGGGTGAGGGAGTGCGGCGGGAAGTAGGAAAGAGTTAAATGAGAAATGTGTGCATGTATGCCTTTTTCATCTTGTACCTAACAAAGATGTGTGATTACAGTACACCAATTAAAAAAAAAAAATTAAAAAACCTTCAGTCCAGTTAACTAGTTCCTCAAAGTTCACAGTGTTGGCGAGAGGCATAATAAATTTAAACCTGTTACTGTTTCCAAGCCCATGATCTTAACCATTCCATTTTACGGTTCCTTGGATTTTGAGGAGACCTCAGTTTAGTATTAAATAGTGAGAGTTCTTATACTTAAGAACAGGAGATAACATGATACTTAAAAAAACTGAGAAATGGCATTTGGATGTTGAGAGCAGCTGGCATTTCAGAATATAAACTGCACTAACATCCTTCATACTACTACCAGTGATGCATAAGTGAGACTCTTTCCCTAAAATTTCAGTCGGTGGCCTGAAATAATGACTTTGTCAAGGAGTGAACAAGCAAATAGTAGTAGGTACTAAAAGTAATTTTCCAATTGTGAAGCTTAACTCTTATTTGCAGGCTTCTTCCTCTTTAGTCAAGAACCTCCTTCTCTGTGTTATTTCTTGATGCTCTTTCCCCTAGCCATGCAGCCCTATTCATGATTTCCCCTCCAAAAATTAATTTCAACATTACTTTAAAATTCTATTGTGACTTCTAAAAAATATGAACTTGACTTTTGCAAGTATAGCAGTTCAGAATTATTAATTGCCACTCACACCATCAGCTTTAAGATGAAGGTGTGTAAATTATAACCCACTTTTAAATTAAATAACACAATCAACCTGGTGTGGCTTTTTATTTTCCAAATGTTCAAATTATGTTTCTTTCTTGCCACAAGAAAATATTAATTAAGTCAATTAGAAATAGATATTTGGCCCTGTGCTGAGTAGAAACATACCTAATAGTAACTTACTTATTGCCCTTTTGAGTACAGCTTTCTAATATACCACCAGGGAGTAAATTCAACTTTGTAATAATTTGGATTATTAGGTATTTAAAAATAAAACCTCAGCTAGAATTGCACTCTTAATACAAACAACATTCTATTATGTTGTCAGCTCCCTAAGGAGAGTTACTTTTTCTTTACTGGAAGTAGAAGTACTTTTCCCATTTATATAACTGATGTTCTAAAAAATAATTTTAGATAATGATAACAATAGTGTCACAAAGGAAAAGTTAGTGTGTGTGTGTGTGTGTGTGTGTCTGTGTGTCTGTGTGTCTGTGTGTGGTGTGTGTATAAAACTGAAATGAGAGGTTGTTTTGAGAATGAGAAGGCTGGAACTTTGCAACTTTGCAATGCATTTGGAAGAAGTATATTTCATTATTTTCATTCTTGTTTAGCCTAACTATAGTTTAGAAGGACATCTGCAAAATGAGTATTAGAGATATTTAACAGTCTGATAAGGGTCCATTTGAATTGGGGAATTACTTTTTTATTTTTATTTTTTTATATTGCTTTTGTAGGAATTCAGTTAAGAGCAAGTTCTAGTGATGGAGATGACATAAGAGGATAGGGAATTTTCTCTCCCACTTTTATTATCTTTTATATCAACAGATAAGACACAATTTCTATAAAAAAGGAAATTGTCTTTTCCTCCACTTTTAATTCTGTATCAAAGATGTTCATCACAAAGCTTACTATGGCCTATACAATGTGATACCCACTTGCAAACCTTTATCAGCAACATATTTTTAATCTTTGGATCCTTGAATATATTTCTAGCAGAAACATACTCTCTCTCCCTTCATCCTGCTTATAAACATGACTTCATGGGATATTAATTTATTTTTTCTTATCGGTAGGATAATAGCACTACATAAATCAAATGCATTATTATAGTTAAGTGTGATCATGCAGACTCATAATCCCAGTACTTGGGAGGCTGAAACAAAAGGATCACAAGTTGGTGGCCAGCCTCAGCTACTTAGTGAGATGCTCTGCAACTTAGTGAGATATTGTCTAAAGTATGAAAAATAGGGTTGGGGGTGTAGCTTGGAGGTAGAATGGTTCAATCCCCAGTACCACAGGGAATATATATATATATATATATATATATATATATATATATATATATATATTCATCTGATTATTCTTCCTATATTTTGCAACACTAAAAAGAAAACATGACAAAGCAAGAAAATGAAAAATTCAACAAGTGTGTGCTAATATTTAAGAGAGAATGAAAATGAATCTGTAGGAAGAGAAGGGAATTAATTAATAGTTTTTATTAAGGTAATTTACATCTATTCATTTAAGCTAAGCTCTGCATTTTATAGAAACATTTCTATATAAACTTCAATGAAGGTTCACATACATCCTGGTTGGCAGATAGAAAGCATGAGCATTACCATTTCTGTAGAAGACAAGGGCAACCAGAGCTGTTGGGAGGAGTTGCTCAAAGTCATAGAGATGGTGTGTTGCAAACAACCTAGGTCTTTTGATTCCAAAACGAAGTTCTTATTTACCACAGCTGCCATATCACCACCTACATTTGGGAGAATAATTAGAAATAATTGGGATTATTATTAGTGTATCTTTACACACATTTATGCATATACACATGCAAACATGCGCGTGCGCACACACACACACACACACACACACACACACATGCACACATCTCTGATTCTTCATGTTTCTTCACCACTAAAACTAAATAGTAAAATACTTTTACCCTTCCTTGGGATGTTTTTGGATTAAATAATTTTAAGCAAACAGATAACCTGAAAAATATGATAATAGGCATTGCTGGTTGAATTTTACTCTTGCTACAGGCAGCAGTTTGGCAGGTGCACATAAGTCTTAATGAGACTGTCTTATTAAATGATAAGGAAAGTTAATACATCTAGATATATTTTGACTAGTTTTCTACTTATGGCAACTATAAATTGTAATTAGCTGGTTGTGACTACTATACCTGTTACTTATAACTGTACATTGTAATGCTATATAAAAGATAAAATAATTATAATCCCCAAATCATGGTGAATGATTGAGCAATAATTTATTAGTACTATGGAAACCTTACCCAAGATATTTTAGTTATCTTGACTTTATTCAGTAAGATATTTCCTTAAGTAGTTCAAGATAATACACAGATTTTTATTATCTTCACTAGGTTAGGACAATCAAAACATTTTATAGTCATGAGTGTTTGGAGATACAAATTCTGGGTTGGAACTACAGATTGGGTTTTTATGATCACTGAGAAAATAGGCATTATAAGATAAAGAAATCTGTTAACCCTCAGTAAGCAGAAATTATCTAAGAGTGGCAACAGTAGTGACTACGGATATAGGATTGGTTCAATCTTCCACTTTTTTAAAGAAGTCAAGATGGATTTTCACATGTATTTCCTGTTAACCACAAAAGAGAAATTCTTCATATTGACACAGTATTTTTGACTCAATGGTATTATTTTGCTGCTATAGAAATCACTTTTTTTTTAAACACACTACACGGTCTATCAGCATTACTATGTGTGGTGCTCTGATCTTTTACAGTTTTATGTTACAAGAATACTACCTGTCATTGTTCAAGAGCTTTGTTTCTCATCAAATTGATTGAACACTATTTGTGCATTGTAATTTATTTTTGTGTGCTTTGTATTTTTAAAGATCAGCGTGGGTGTAGTGTAGAGAAGTGGTTCTAAGACTTTAATAGTTGCCAAAGTTGTCTGAAGGACTTAATGAAACACAATTTGTTGTAACCTATACACAGAGTTTCCAATGCAATATATAGAGAGTGCGGCCTGACAACTGACACTCCTAGATGATGATGATGATCATGTTCTAGAGTCTACCCTTTGATAACTACCGCTTAGAGTAATAGTTAATAGCAGGGTCTCTAGGACCAGGCTATAGAAGTTCAAATTTATTTCCATCACTTAATAGCAGGGTGTAACTTCAGTGAGTTTCTTTTAATTATCTTGTGGTTTTAGTTCTTTAATCTGTACAATGGGTTTGTTACTAGTACCTAGCTCTAGGATACAACCTGGAGCAGATTAAGCATGCAAATGAAGTTGGCTGTTGTAATTATCTTGGGAGATCCTTTGATTCTAAGTTCAGGACAATCAACAAAAATATCTTCTATTTTATTAATATATCTATAGTATTCATGATGACTCCACCCCAATTATAAAGCAGATAATACCTGGAGTAATTCATTTAACTCCAACAAACATATTGTAAGACAACTTTGGATAAACCAGATGACATCTTGAAAAGTAAAGGGATTTAAAATGATGGCCTATGAGGTAACGTCCTGTAGAAGGTAATCCATATTTGTGATACCCTTTGTTAGAATAACCTAGCAACCTTTATTCTTTTTTTTTTTTTTTTTTTTTTTTTTTGTGGT